>BSBK01008131.1:1560000-1649522 GCA_027943335.1 Chamaecyparis obtusa
ACATGAAGGTCAACATTTTTTGAATTAGGATACCATAGACCATAGTCTATAGTGCCTTTCAAATATTTGAATATCCTTTTTACTTCAATGAGGTGACTTTGTTTAGGCTCTGTTGCAAATATTCCAACTATGCCAATTGCATTGGAAATATCTTGTCTGGTTTGAGTAAGATAAATAATTTTTCCAATCATAGACTTGTACAATGTTATATCTACTACTAGTGAGTCATCTTCTTTTGTAAGCTTTCATGCAGTTATCATTGGTGTCCCTACTGGCTTACAATCATCCATATTGAATTTCTTCAATATCTCTTTCACATACTTTGACTGATTAATGAAAATTCCTTTCTCTGTCTATTGTACATGCAATCCCAAAAAGTATTTGATAGGTCCAATCATGCTCATCTCAAATTCACTCTACATCTCTTTAGAAAATTTAGCACTGACTTTGTCATTACCTCCAAAGATAATTTCATTAACAAATATAGCTACAAGTAGTAGTCCTTTAGATGTCTATCTTATGAATAGGTTATAATCTGATGCTCCTTTCTTGAATCCAATCTTTGTTAGATATCCATCAAGTCTCTCATACCAAGCTCTAGGGGCTTGCTTATGTCCATAGAGGGCTTTCTTCAATCTGCATACCATATCAGGTTTTTTTGATAGAGTAAATCCTTCTAGCTTCTCAATATAGACTTATTCTTTTAATTCACCATTCAAGAATATTGACTTGACATCCATCTGATAAAATTTGAATTTTTTGAATGTTGCATAAGCTAGAAACAACTTAATAGCTTCTAATCTTCTCACTGGTGCAAATGTGTCTGAATAATCAATGCCTTCTCTTTGTGCATATCCCTTACATACTAACCTTGCTTTATTTCTTACTACTGTACCATCTTCATTCATCTTGTTTCTAAATATCCACTTTGTTCCAATCACATTCTTATCACTAGGTCTTGGGACTAGTTCCCAAGTGTCATTCTTAATAATCTGATCAAGTTCTTCTTTCATAGCATCATGCCAATCTAAATCATTACATGCATCTTCAACACTTAAGGGTTCAATCTGAGATAGTAAACATACCACCTCATTGTTAGCTGAGTTCTTTTCTTGTGATCTTGTTAAGACTTTTCTTCTCTGATCTCCAATGATGTCTTTCTTGGAATGGTTTCTAGATGTAAACTTTGGAACTTTAGGTGATACTATCTCATCTTCCTTAGAAGTTTCTTCTTCACTTGTCTCAGGGTCATTGAATACCACATCAATACTATCAAACATTTCTTCAATAATTGTCTCACTAGTGGAGGGTCTGGGTTCTTCTTCAATCATGGGTGAGTAATCATGATATGTTTCTTGAATCATAAACTTTTCATCAATCTTAACATGGGCAATTTCAATGATCTTTTTCAATCTTAAATTGAAACATCTATAAGCTTTACTTTTAGTAGAGTAACCAAGGAAAATACCTTCATTGCTTCTTGAATCAAAAATTCCTACTTCTTCATCTCTCTTGATGTAGCACTTGCTTCCAAAGATTCTAAAGTATTTTACTGTGGGAACATTATCAAACCATAGCTCATATGGTGTTTTGTCTGTGCCAGGCCTCAATTGAATTCTATTGATGGTATAGACTATTGTATTGATTGCATCTCTCCAATAGGTGTGTGCAACTTTTCCTTCAATCATGATGGTGCGCATTGTATCAAGGATGATCCTATTCCTTCTCTCTATAATTCCATTCTACTGAGGGGTTCTAGGAGCACTCAACTACCTCCTGATGCCATGTTCTTCACAGTACTCATAGAATCCGTCAGAGGTGAATTCTCCTCCTCTATCCGATCTCAAACATTTTATCTTTAGTCTAGATTCATTCTCAACCTTAGCTTTGAATATTTTGAACTTCTCAAATGCTTCTGACTTGTCTTTCAAGAATGCAACCCACATCATTATAGTATGGTCATCAACAAATAAAATGAAATACCTTTCACCATAGTATGATCTTGTTTGAGTTGGTCCACATAGGTCTGTATGAATCAGATCCAGCTTGTTCTCTGTTGAATTGAGCTTTCTTCCAAATGAATTTATCACATGCTTTCCCATCACATATTCACTACATATAGTATCAACTAGCTTTGCTATGATAGGTAGATCTCTTACTGCCTTTACAATGCTTATCTTTACTATGATATCAAAATTGATATGACATAGTCTTTTATGCCACAACCAATTGTCATATACTTTAGCAACAAAACAACTTGCTTTTGGATAATGTTGAAAAACATTACCTTTAGTCTTTGATCCCAATGCAATTATTTATCCTTCTTTGTTGTTAATGATGCACTTGTTTCCATTGAATTCCAATCTATAACCTTTGTCAAGTAACTTCCCAACACTTAGTAGGTTATGTTTCAAACCATCAACATAAAGAACATCATCAGTACTGTTCTTTCCATCCAAGGTGATGGCTCCTCTACCAATGATGGGTTGAAGAGTGTTATCTCTAGATATAAACATTCCACAATTGTATTTGTCCAGATCAACAAATCTATCTTTATCACCTATCATGTGATGTGAACAACTACTATCTATAATCTAGTCTGTCCTTATATCAGCTTGTGGAATCAATGCTAGCTCTTGTTTCTCTTTCTCATCTTCATGATTTGTCTTGTTGTTCATTTTCTCTATGGTAGCAATAAATCCAATTTCTTCTTCAGCTGAATCATCATTTGAAACTCCATCTCCAACATAGTAATAGTAACATTCCTTAGAGTATTTAAGCTTGTAGTCATTTTTGAACTTTCTAGCTCTTAAGGGACATTTAGATGTAAAGTGACCAATATTATTACATGAAAATAATTTAAATGGAAATTGACCTTCATATTTTCCTTTTCCTTTCTTTTCTCTTTTGGCAATCATAGAAATAAAATCATCTAGTGTTTTCTCTTCATCATCATCATCAAAATTACCAGAAGTGTTTGCAGATTTCTTACCATGAACTGTTGCTTTGAAGGTTGTCTCACTTTTAGGTTATGTCTTCAATCTTGAAGTCTCAAAAGATGAGATTTTGCTGATCAAAGTCTCTCTCTTGAAATTTGATGTAAGTTTCTTGGTCTCATCAAGGATGTTGATCTTATTTTCATATTCTAGAGTGAGTGTAGTCATCAATTTGTCCATGATATATTCCTCTTAGATCTCTCCACCATTGTTCCTGATTCTAGCAACTGCTTCATTCATCCTTTGATTGTAAGCTCTGATGTTTTCTTCAGGTAGCATCTCTAATGCATTTTATCTTTTCTTCCATGTTTTTCTATGCACATCCTTTTCTTGTTTGTCTCTTTCAAATATGTCTTCTAGGTACTTCCATATTTTGTGGGTTGTATCTACTTTCTTTATTTCTGAAAATTCACTATCAGATAGGGTGCTGATAAGGGCTTCTTTAGCTATTGCATTATGATGAAAAAATTCCTTTTTCTCATCAGTAGCATCATCCTTTTCAAGGTCTTCTAAAGTAGGGATCTTGACTTCTTTGATAGTCACATCAAAAACTTCAAAAGCAATGCATTGCAAATGAGTCACCATCTTGTTCTTCCAATCAAGATAATTATCTCCATCAAACTTAGGACTTTCTTTTCTAAAGAATGCCATCTAATCAACTTGAAGCTATTAAAATTTATCTCTGAGGCACTTGGCTCTAATACCAATTGTTAGGAATAGTCCCAAGAGATAACTGAGAGGGGGGAGGGTGTATCAGTTATCTACTAGTTTCAATTATTTATCCAATTAAGTATACTTAAACATAAGAATAAACACAATGAAAGAAAACTTGAACACAACACCAATATTTTGGTTACGGGGAAACCCAAATAGGTAAAAACCCCAGTGGGAATTGACAACCACTAATATTTTGCACTAGTGTATTATGATCCTTGTTAGAAGATCCTTAACCCTGTTAGTTTCTTTACAATATATTTAGTAAAGTAGACTTGGTCAAGGGTTGGATCCTGTTAAGAGTCTTTTAAAATAGTCCCTGTTAGGGGAGAGGATGCACTATTCGAGAGCACATTGCTCAAAGGGGTGAAGGCTACAACCTTCTAAATAATAGATACACACTATATCTGGATCTTGGTGAACTATGCTTAGACCCACTGTCTGGATCAGTTCCAATGTATAGCACATACACTTTAATTGGTCACATTGACCTTCTTCTGATGGCTCAACACTTTGCACACTCTGCTCTATTCTTCACTATCAACTGTGAACCACACTCTAGCAATCACAAATGACTGCCTATAAATATCTTTCCTCTAAATTATATAATCAAGTCATCCTGTTAGAACCACCTTAAATTCATAATAGAGAAACCATAACAAATTCCAATAATAATTTAGTCAGCTCTACTAAGCATGCAACACATTCTAGGACCTGTCCAATAAGACAATTGTAGACGCATGCTACCCACTGTCGGCTCTACCAAAATAATTCTATCTTTCTCCTCAAGCTGAATTACTTCATGCACTCTTAACTGAACATCACTAACTCTTCTCCAAGCTTATACCAAGGGCACATACCAAAATGATAGGTGCAACTCCAGAGCCAATATAATATTTGTCGGCTCTTCTGAAAAAACATAGGAAACTGCTACAGGTGAATACAGACTGCATAACTTCACTTCTACTGATCATCAGACTCTACATCCATGAATGCAACATCACTAACATGTCTTCATCATATATCCAAGTGTGCAAGGCTCCATCATAACTGTATGGACAACTATACACATAACACTACCTGTTACTCTATTAGGAACACTACTGACACAAGTTGTTATATAAAGGTCTATACTAATAGTTAACCTCTACGCCCATGATATCATGTTAATAATATGTCCATGCTATATATACTAAAAACTTACTACATAATTCTTCCATGCATGCTACTTACCATATGTTGTCATCAATGACAAACATACAGTCAGTATTGGCCTGCTAGTAAATCTCCAACATTAAGATGCACTATGTTGTTATATTTTATTAACTTGGAGTGAGCATAGTCAGTCAAGCTAGACCGAGTAAGTAATTGTTAGTCAGTGAAAGTGGTAAAGGTAAGTGTGTTGTGTAATAAAGATGGTATCAACTGAGCACTGGTAGTGTTAACCAAGCTAAAGTATCTAATGTGAATAGAATGGAGAAAACTGAGTGATTGTTCTTTGACTGAGTGGTGGTTGGTATAAAGGTATTTATTGAACCATACTTATGCTAAAAAGTGTTTTTGGGTATAAATACATGCATAATCAACTCAATATTTACATTTCATTCAAAGAGTGAACCATAGAGAAATAGAGTGAAGAGTGAGAAACCAAATTACAAGAAAATAAAATGATTTGTGAGTTTCACGAAGTGATTGAAGGCTATTTGGGAAGGTTTGAATCATAGCTAAGTGACTTGAATGCAGATTCCTCAAGCCCTAATTTATTGATAACAATGGCATCTACATCAAAATCTATTCAATCAAAGGCTGGCAAGGAAAATAAAGTTAAATTGATTAAGAGCACATCATATGAAGAACCCAACTACAAGCTACATCTAGAGTCGCAACACAATTTGATGAAAAAGGCACATTTTCATCTATATCACCTAGGGTTTTACTAGTTAAGGCTATTAGGTCATATATTCACTACAAGATAAGTGAGATAGGTGATTTTGAGCTCTAATCTACCTATCAAGATTTATGAAAGGATGAAAAGTTGAAGGATGAACACAAGAATTTGGAAGTAAAGGTTTTACAAACACATTGTGTTTCCTAAAGGAGTTCAAGACCAAATGGATCATGATTGTTTTAAGCTAAGTTCATGATGGAAAACTATGGTTAGATGAGCCAGTGAAAATTACTAATGATGTGATTCACATGGTTACATGGTATCCGGTGTGTGAAAAAGAAAAATCCCTAAGACATCCACCAAAGAATGAGATTGATAAATTGACTCGAGTAGAGTAGGATGGCAGAGGAATTAAGATTAACACCATTGATGACTCAGAGACCAGATTTGAAGCACATGTAATTACATACAAAATATTTCAATCTAGTAGATTGAATAATGTACCATGTAGAGCTATAGATATTACATACAAGATCATGAAGAAGGGTCTACAACTTGACCTAGCCAAACTTATGTTGAGGAAACTAGAGGAGAACATGATTATTATCCGAGTTGCAAAGTCTAATACATGTAAGTTTGGATCATTATTGCTATGTATATTTTTATACTTGCATAACTCATTTCCCCTGATCAGTAACATAGAATGTGATGTCAAAAATCCCATCATTCTTCAAATTAGTGAATTCATAAATAGTTTAGACAAGAATTTAAGGATAGAATGCATAAAAGATATAGAATCCCATCATAACTAGTTGAAAAGTATAAAAATGAAGTATGTTTCTTAGTGGACACTAACACTACACTCATCAAGGCACTTGAATTGAGAACTGCATGGCTTCCACCGATGGAGTATGAATTGGATATTGATCGAGCCACTAGGACAATAGAGGCATTATTGGCAGAGCCAAAAACAAAGGGACAACAAGGTTAGGAACATATGAAGAGGCCAAGAAAAGAATAAAAATGGAGCTAGTTGGAGAAAATATTGGAAGGAAATCAAAGAAAATGATTGGAACTTTAGAGAAACAATTTGGTGATATTGAAGAAGAAGAAGAGAAGTTGGTTGAAGAGGCAACCAAGGAGTAGAGATCAGTTAGTGAAGAAGAAGAGGAAACCAAGTCAGATAAAGAAGATTAGGAAGAACCACTAAAGATAGTAAGAGGTAAAAGAAAATAAGTTGATACAACAACATGAGAAAGGACAAGGTCTACCACTAGTATGACTACATCTCTAAGAAGAGGAGTTGCTAAAATAACAAGGTTTGCACCAACCAAGACTTATCAAAAGAAGAGAGGCACACAAGATTCCATCAAGGTAATTGAACCTAAGAAAAGAAGAAAACTAATCAGAAATAAGGATGATATTAATTCAAAGGAAGAAGAAAATAGTCAATTTAGAGTTGTAGTTAATAAAGAACCCCAAACAATAGATGAAATTGTAAATGGAATAAGAGAAAGAGGAGGATTAAGTCATCCTAAAATTTAGAGATATTAAAACATGAGAAAAGAGGACCAAGATAAACTAGAAGAGGCTATCACTGACATGATGATTAAATTCAAATGAGTGCCAGTTGACTTTTCACATAGTATTCCTTAACAATTGTATGATAAAGTTTTAGCCTGATGGACCTATGCCCTAAATACAGAGAAAAGATGAGAGAAACGCCTCTAATTCTTGCAATGTCCAATCTATCAATTCCAGAGATTGATGCTACAATGTAAACATATGCCAACAAATTTTTGATGAAAGAAAGGGAACTTAATATATTACAAGGAAAATTATAGGAAGTTGATGAAGAGAGTACACATATTTGGACTAGCATTCTTAGTTCCAAGGATGAAAATGAGCAATATATATTTACAGTTAACACTAATAAATCTATACCAGTTAGAGGGAAAAAGTCCATATAGATGATTATTTGGACACAATAAAAGAGCCTATTCACATCTCTGACATCGATCATCCAAAAGAACAAACATATGCTAAAGACTTCATATCTACTGCACAAACTTGAATGGAAGATGTTCCCAAGATGTTGATGAAGACATGGGAAGAAGAAGTACTAATAGAAGATATCACATAAGGAGACCCTGATGAGGAAGCAAAGGCTAATGAAGATATTACTTCTGCTACCGAGAATCAAGAAGAAGCACAACCTGTCAAGGTAGCTAGAGCACAAATACCAGGTGATTTACCTAGTCTTGTACGAGCAATTGATACAGTTTCCAAGAAACAAACATAAATGGTACAAGATTCAGATTCTTTAAATTTATTTAATTCTATTATTGATAATCCACATGAAGAAATTGAGACACAAGAGATTATACCACTTGAGAAAGAAAAGACTACAGTAGATGACAAGGGTGATGAAGTAGGAAAAGTCACTGAGCATTGTGGTGAATCTATAAAGGATGAAGAGAATACCAAGACCACCAATGTAGAGACAAATAATCAAGAGGATAAAGATACAAATAAAGTAGATGTTTCTACTACAAGCACAAGGTCACAATCCCTAAGACCTCAAACTAAGGGAATTTATAAGGTGTTGAACAAGAAAGAAGATATGTCTATCGAGAAACTAAAGATAAATTAGGAGCAACAAGATCTAGTTCCACTTAATCAATCACCATCATCAAGTAAGAAAGAGAAGAAGAAAAGGAAGAAACATGGAAGTAAAGGTCCAGTCACACTAGATAAGATTATTGAAATACCTACTTGCGACCTGAGGACATTGGACCTCAAAGGTCTTAGAAAATATGGAGAGCTATGCACTAGGAAAGCATCTCAGGAGAAGCTAGGGTAAGAAAGTAAGAATAAACATGTGCTAGAAGATGTCAAAGAGATTTTGATGCAAGTTGTACCAAATGTTAATGTTGATGAGAGAACACCTATCATTGATCAACTTGCTATGTTAATTGAAAAGATCAATGCACCTACCACTGATGCAGAAAAGAAAATTGAAGAAAGAGTTGAAAAGAAGATAGTGTACAAGGTCACTAAGAAGATCATCCAAGTAGTGCAAATACACAAAGTCAAAATTTCTGAGATAGTAATTGAAATTGAAGGTATAATTCAGAAAATCCTTACTATTTTGCATAAATTGTGTACTTTAGATTCTTTTACTATAGAGATTAGTGATCAATTAAAGAAATTGGATGAAGAATTAAAGAAGAGTGCAAAAATTCTTATCAATGAACACCGTGCATTTCAATTGCATTATTCAAAATTAAAACAAATTCAGGCGTTGAGACATGATTTGAGAAAAGAAGAAGATCCAATAAGAGATCAGATAACTGAGCTACATGTTGAGTTACTACCAGACATTGAGGTGGTGCAGAAGCATGTAAAGAAGGAAAAAGAACTAATTGTCATCCCTGAGATTTCACTAGTTGATCATATTTTTGATATGCATGCATAGGTAGGCCTAGAAAAAATTGTATTAGAAAGTCTCAAAGAGGAATGGGAAAATCTCATGGCCAACCTTCGATAAACCCATAAGAATATTTTTGATAAGCTTTAAGTACATTTTTTTTTTGGCATTATTGTCAAAAAGGGGGAAAACTATGTACAATATGTATTTTATCGAGAGTATATTGAAAAGGGGAGTCTACAAGTTTTGAAGTTTTGAATTTTTGAAAAATAGTTTGAAAAATGGCATACATATGTGTTTTTGTCACTAATGCCAAAGGGGGAGAATGTTACACCTAATTTCATTAAGTGTTGTCATTAGTGCCACACATATAGTCGGTAAAGGAAAGAAAATAGACAAGTTAGTCAAATTATAAGTATAGTAAACAAGAAAAGCATAAGGAGAAAGACATGTTAACTGAGCATAGACTTGACCGAGCATCGACAGCGAGCCACATGATTACTGACCAAGTACAATTATAATCAAGTATATCTATTTACTAAACATCATTATTTTATCAAGGTAGAGATACAATATTTACCGAGCAATACAAGATTGAAATAAAACATTTTAATGACATTGAAAACAAGGCAAACAATTTTACCAAGCTAGAAAATGGTTTACATAAATTGAGGTAAGGATTTCTTGGAGATATCAAATTGATTGGTGATCATCACTATGCAGTTTTGAATTAGGTTATTCATATGAATTGTTGATAAAAATTTTTCTAGATGATTCCATAACCCTAATTAGGTCTAAATTGACATGATTTAAGAATTTCCAAGATGTCATATTAAAAAAACAATGAGAAGCAGTAGCTACTTATAGGAGACAATCTGAAGACAGATAGGGTCATGATGATAAGTTTTGATTAAGTATATATGATTATATTAGAAGCAGACCATAGGCTACCAAGAAGTATTTTAAGGAGATATCTATCATAGAATGGTGAATTCAGATAAGGGATAAGAAGATTTGATATTCTACAAAGTAAGTTGCAACAACCAGATCATTTATACTATTACTTTCTAAAAATTGTAGCAGAAAAATCTCTTAACATAATAGACTTAACCATCTCATTGTAAATATCTTAATCGAGTGCACACTTAAAGAGTGTTGCTAAAATACTCTAACAATGTAGATCTTAACAGGTCTTAAATGTTACTCCCAACAGGGTAAGATCATCATAAGTGATAAAAGTTTGTATGCCCTAACAGGAAACATTATTATTGCAGTAGTGAAGCTTTGTGGATTTCATTCCCATAGCATTTTTTACCTTCTAACAAGGGTTTCTACGATACCAAAATCTTTGTGTCAAGTGTATGAATTATGGAAAGGTGTGTACTGAGAGGGGAGGGGTGAATAAATACCCTTTAAAAATTTTCAAACTAATCCTTGTAAACATCAACTTAAATAACTGACTGTGTAGATTGCATTCAACATACATTCAATAATATAAATAAAATTTAAATTCATGAAAGTAAATCAATAAAACATTCATGAAACTTCAATACACATGACACATGTATTTTGGTATTGCAAAAACCCTTGTTATAAGGTAAAAATTGTGGTGGGGATGGAACCCACAAAGCTTCACTTCTATAGAAATAAAGTTGTCACTTAAGGCTTACAAAGATTGATCACTTCTGGTGATCTTGCCCTATTAGGAGTAAAAAAAATATCAGCTAGATCTACTTGGTTAAATGATTTTAGCAACACAATACATGTGTGCACTCTGTTAAGAGATTTAACTAAGAACGGTTAAGTTCACTTTATTAGGAGATTTTGAATTTGCTAAAATTGTTAGAGAGTAATAGTGATATATGACCTGAATGAAATACAAATAAAATTGATGATATCAAATCCTTTAAATACAATAAAGATACCACCTTGCTGTAATGATTATATCATTCTAAACTTCTCGGTAGCTTTATAACTATTCTGATAAATTGAATACTTCTGTAGAAATAATTCTATCAAAACCCTATCTGAACTTTAGATGTCCTTGAGTGTGGCTACTTCTTACAAGATATATTTCAAAATGACATCCTTACATATTTTATATCAAAATGACCTTGACCTAATTAGGGTTTTACATTATCTTAGAAAATTTAAGATCAACGATCCATAAGATTAACCCAAATAATCATTACATAGGAATCATCATTCATTAAACCATTTTCTTACTCTAAAAAAATTTGTTCTCCTTGAACTATGTGTCATTCCAAACTTTTATGTGAACTTTGGATTACTTAGTAAATGTTGTCTCTTAGTTTTGGTATTCACTGGCGCTCGGTAATCCTATGTACTCAGTAACTGTTATACTTGTGTGTGTAAAAATTGTACCTATTCAAAAGACACAACACATCAGTAAAACATTATTGATCAATGATAGAAAAATATGCAGTAAACAAATATATCATTAACTAGGCAATTTACTACCTTCTGGTAGATGTGAGTATGGTATTCTCAAAATTTAACCAAGATCAGTGACAATGCAATGCTTAAACGAAGGATTTGAATGCAAAAAGCTATGAAATAGATGCAAGATTAATCTATGTTTCTAGATTTTCTATGCAATAAGAATATAAGCAAAAGGAAATTGATATAAAAACTTGATGAAAGTGAATTGAAAACTAGCTATGAATGCAAAAATAAGAAAATAATGTTAGCAATAGATCTCAAAAAGTTTCACAATCTCAAGAATTTGACTATATAGCACTACTATTCTCCAAATTGTACGTGGTATCATTATGAAGGATTGAGGCCTATTTATATAGAAATCCAAGGTTTGAGAACTCATCGAAAAACCAAAAATCACTCCTTGATCAAATCGAATTGATTGGTGAGTTATCAAGAAATTAGAAATAGTTATCTAGTAAAATCATGTAAATTAGCTCTTTAACTCAAAATTGGAAGTTGAGATCACTCCCATCTCTTTTTTTTTAACTCACAATCACATGTTTTTGATAAAGGTAAAAATAGTTTTTTGAATGGAACCCGAAATCATTTACAAATTAGATGTTGAAATTTTCAAATCAGCCCATACAAAATTCAAATGCCTGCTATACAACTGACATTAGGACCCTAACCCACACAAAAAGAAAATGAAAAAGAAACGACGAGCAACGAGCAAAAAGATAAAAATTGGCACCAACACCAGCGACTACCCAACAACCAACCAATAGGAACTACTTGATCTTTTTCATTTACTTCTCTGCCTATTTCTGTATATCCTCCATCTTTTGAATGGAGTCTTTGAGACCTTTCAACTCCTTGGGGGTATCTGGTGATTTCCTTTTGATGCCACTTCTGGTTCTAGAGCCCAGCCTAGAGCTCCCGGCATCAGCTTCCAGCGTAATATTAGTGTTCTCCAGCATATTATTCTCCAGATAGTTATACAAGGCCTTAAGATTCATCACAGAGGCTTTAAGGCCATCATTTTTGTACTTAAGAACATCATTGATAATGTTCTCATTGTGCTTAACTTTCTCTGTCAGGTCCTTCAGCTTGTCTTCCACCATAGCTTTGATTTCTGCTATCTTTTCCTCATTCTCTTTGTTATTTTTTACCTTCATCAAAAACTCTGTTTCCATCTTTTCCACCTTAGCAATAAGGGGTTCCATAGTATTCTACATAGCCTTTAGGTGACTCTTCATTTCTTCTAGCTCCTTGTTGGAATGGAGAGATAGGGTACTGATAGGGGAGGGGTGAATTAGTGCCCACAAAAACTTTTAACTCTCAAACCTTAGACAACAAATAGTAGTAACTTCACATATAACTTTAATCCATTGTATGTATCAGTCATTTAGTTAACTTTTAAAAGAAAATAGCATGAAATCAACAATATATCAATCACATAACATAAGTATTTTGGTAACACAAAAACCCTTGTTAGAAGGTAAAAACTGCGGTGGGGATGACACCCACAAATTCTTTACTACTACAGATAGAAAAGGTTTGCCTGTTAGAGCTACAAGTGGTGACCACTTCTGGTGATCTTACCCTATTAGGAGTAACATTTTAGATTGATTAGATCTACCTAGTTATAGGATTTTAACAACACTTCTTGAGTGTGCACTCGGTTAAGAGATTTACCTAAAAGACTGTTAGGTCTACTTTGTTAAAAGATTTTAGGTTTCTTTGTTACAATGATTAGAAAATAATAGAAGGTATTTGAAAATTGACAAGTCTATCTTGTTTGATACAGATCTATGAAATACTAAATAAATATCACTTGTTCATGTGAAGATCTCAACTCTAAACTGCTTGGTAGCCTTGTTTGATTCTGCTTAATCTGAATGTCTCTGAATTCTATTCTTCTTTGTCTAATAATTGATATCTTGAAGTTGGCTAATGCTTCAAGAACTTCTTCACTTGTTCTTAACTTCCTTGTCAAGCTTATGTTAAAATGACATGAAATACAAATATATAACATACTACTTTTTCTGCTTAACAAAATTAGGTTACAATATCTTAGAGAAAACCCTAAGATCTACAGTGTACAAAAATAACCTTGATCTAGCAATTACATAAAGATCTTCATCACAATTAATGAATATATCTATAATAAATGATCCTCGATCTTGGTAAAACATTTTGTGATTATGTTGTGACTATTTTCATAGATAAATGTGCCATTACTGATTACTCTTTTGTTTTATGTGATGCTTGGTAAACACTGTATATACTGCTCAGTAATTACACTGGTGCTCGGTGTCCAGTTTGCTTGGTGTTTACTGTCCCTTGGTATCGGTGTACATTGATGCTCGGTAAAACTACTTGGTGCTCAGTGTAAAGACTTAACCAACTAGCTTGAAGTGCTTTCTTTTACTGACTTGAGTAATATAGGTATCCAATTGATGTCTTTGATACTAATGACAATATTTAATGCTCAAATAGATATAACAATCTCCCCCTTTGGCATTAGTATCAAAACCTTAAATGTATATAGACCTTATGTCTCAAAAAAAAATTTGTCTCCACCATATATACATGGATACTTATCAACAAAAAAAAATTTCTATACTCCCCCTCAGTGCATGCTCCCTGTAATGTGTAGTATACTTGGCATTTGTTTACATATTTGGCATATACATGTTATCCCCCTTTTTGATATTAATGCCAAATAAGAAAATGTATACTTACAACTAATAAAAAATGTTCCTATGGGTTTTCTTCAATGACTCCAAGAGGTTTTCTCATTCCTCTTTCAAGTTGGTGAGAGCAAGATGCTCAAGACTGACTTGTGCATGCATGTCAAAAATGTTGTCCAACACAAATATTTCTATTGTTGCAACAAGAATTTGTGCCTTGACAATATGCTTCTCAAAGATTTTCAAGTGGGGAAGCAACTCATTTTGCAATTCAGTGACTTGATCACTTATTAATTCTTCTTGCTTTCTAAGGTCTGCTCTTAACCATCAGAGTTCTTGAACTTTCATGATATGTTTGGAAAATGCTTGAGGCTCGGTTAAGGCTGCATGTGCACTAGCTTGGATTTATTGATCAAGTTGTTTTATCTTTTCACTGACCTCAGTAGTGAAAGTGTCCAAAGTGCATAGCTTGAAAAAAATTGATTGATTAACTAAGTAATAGACTGAATATCAGTTATTACCTCAGATAACTTTGCATTGTTGATTGCCACTTCTTGGCTAATCTTTTCTGCAAGTTTATGCTATATTTTAGATTCTACCCTTTCTTCTATTCTCTTTTTTGCTTCTATATCTAGGGCATTTATTTATTTTGCAAGTGTAGCAAGTTGGTCCATTGTTGGAGTATCTTCATTTATATGTACCTTAGGTACGACCCGTTGTAAGATATCTCTTACATTTTCAAGAATTTCCTTGGTCTTGCATTCTTGTCTCAATTTTTCTTGTGTTTCCTTCCTTGTACACAACTTCCCATATTTTCTTAATTCCTTGAGGCTTAGGGTCCTGGGGTCACACTCCAGTATAACAAAAACTTCTTCTAAGGTGACTAACCCTTTTCGTTGTTTCTTTTTCTTCTTCTTCTTCTCAAGTTCTGGAGGTGAACTTGTTTTGAATGGTATGATTTCCTTTACCTCATAAATTTGTGTAACCTACCCAGGTAACACTATTTATACCTTGTTCATCTCCTTGGTGACTTTGGTGTTGGTTGACTGAGTTGGAGCCTTTGATGTAGTGTCCAATGGAGTGGCCTCGGTTACATTAGGATTCTCTTGTTCCTTAGATTCTATTTCTGTTTCCTCTTTCTCTTCAGGCTTGATTGTGTCAGCTGGTATCTCTGTTCCTTGCTCCCTTATTGTATCCTTTGGTTTCTCAGGGTTTGATCCTTTAGGTTTTTCTTGTGATAAAATTTCAACTACTTCTATAAGAATAGGAAGCTCTCCTGGTAATGATGTGAATGAAGACTTGGTAATAGGACCTTCATATTGTGTATTGTCTCGTGAAATGTTCACATCTTCATCTTCATCTCTATCATTAGGATCACCATTAGTGATTTCCTCAATGAGTACATCCTCATCATTTTTCTCCTTAATTTGGATCTCTAATGGATCTGATGAATCCTATGAAATACTTATGACTTCATTGACAAGTGTTGTATCAATCACCTCGGTAAATGATACATCTGTTTCTCCAGTCTTCTTTGCCAAATTAGCATCATCTATGTAGATACATTTGCCTTTTGACCTATGTCTCTTCTTAGACAAATTTAGAAATGCATTCTTCTCAGCTTGCTCTTTTGCTACAATTTTTGATATCCAAATGAGTTGGCTAGACTCATCAATATCTGCCAGATTTTCATCTAATACTTGCATAGCCCAGCTTTTTACTCTGAATCTCCTAGAATAAGTGTCCATATAATCCTTAATTTCATCGAGAGATAGAGTTGGTGCTTCCTAAACTAGGGCTTGTTCCCTCATTTTCTTCTCGATGTCCAAAGCATAGGACCACTTCTAATTTATTCTTTCATCTAATGCCTTGCGCAGTAGTTTTGAAAACTCCAATGGAACTCATTTGAAGCTTATCATTATCTGGATGACTGCCTCCTCAATTTTGTTTTGATCCTCGGTAGACATGTTGTCAAACTGACTAAGTTTTGGATCTGTGAGTTCTCCATTTTCAATTATATCTACAACAATGTCATCTATTGTTCTGTTCTTATTGCTAACAACCTTGAACTAATTTGTGTCATTTTCTTCATCTTCAAGGTCTTCCTTACCTCTAATTAGTATTCTTCTTTTATTTGGTGCCTTAGCTACAACCTTGGTTCCTCTTTTTGCATAAGTCTTGGTCAGTGTAGCTGCCTTTACTTTTGTTATTTTCAAAACTCCCTTTTTCAAAGGTGGTGAAGCTGCAATTGCTAACCTTGTTTGTGCTCTAGACTACACTAGAAACTACCTCTTCTTTGGAGTTGGAGTGGGAGAAACTAGTATTGAATCTTTTTCTTTATTAGACTTGATTTCCTCACTATTGTGTGCTTTGTTAGTCAATAGTAACTGACCTTTAGTTGTAGGTACAACTGGTGACTTGTTAGATGAGTCAGATTCATCTCCAAACTATTCAATTAGTGTCTTCATCATTTTCCTAGACTTTCTAGTCATCTTTCTAATGACAAGACCTATTTTTATTCTTGTTTTTTCCTCTTCATAGGTTCCAAACCTTTGTGTTTTCTTATCCTTAGGTAGAGCCAGTAATGCATCGATTGATTTTGAACCGAAATCAATGTCCATTTCATCTCCCATGGGGGCTAGCCATTTTGTTCTCGACTCAAAAACTTTGATTAAAGTATGGTTGGTGTCTACTAGAAAAAAAAATATCCATTTCATATTTCTTGACTAGTGAGCTTGTAATTCTACTTCTAAGATTCATCTTAATCTTAAATTGCTCAAAATAATCATCTACAACTTTGTTTAAATTATCTCCCAGACTTGTCATTATATAAGTAATTTGAGTAGTAGTTGGTTTATCGGTAGGCCAATCTATGTGACAGATAGAAGGAAAGAATTTTTGAAGATAGAAAAATATACACACCAACAGTGATCTGAACTTATAGGTGTTAGACTTTGTCGACCTGATTGTTTTCATGTTCTTGTCTAACTACTTCAACAGTAACTTGGCAAGGTCCAGCTGGTGTCCTTTCTTTATCATCTTAAATGCCATGTCCACAACACTACAAGGAACACTGTTCAATCTACTCAACTGATAGAACTTGTAACCAATTACATGAGCTACAAATTTAACTTCTAGATCCTCAATTGAAGCGATCTTCAGTGCATGACCATCCTAAGCTATGTCGATGTTCTTCTCAATTTCAACTCGGGAGGCACTATGGAAAGCTTTGGCCTTATTAGTTGTAGGGTAACCTATAACTCTATGAATCATTCTCTTTGTTACTTTAATTGGACTATCCATTCAAAATGTGCCCTCGTGATAGCGACTGAGTACAACCCTAATCCATTTAGTTTTGAAATTTCTTAGAAAATTTAGGGCATGAGTGAGTCCAATCTTTTCAACCTATTTGTAATCTGGTTTAAGTTTCCCATCATCACTATAGAGTCCCTGGTATGCAACATACATATCAAAATCTCCTATTTCACCTATCTTGTAGTGAATGTAGGATCGTACATCCTCGACTAGCAAAACCCTAGGTGGGATTCTTGAAAAAACACCCATTGAATCCATTTTAGATGTGACTTCTAGGTGTAGCTTGTATTTAGGTTCACTATAGTTAGCTGAAACAATGAGGTTCACTTCCTCTTCCACAATCTTAGAACTTCTTGCAGTAGATGCCATTTTAACAAACTAGGTTTTCAGAAAATAATGCGATGAATGTGCTCGGTAGGAGTTTCAACTTACTCAAAATATAATGAAGAGTGTGCTCGGTTCGATCTGCAACTGCTTAGGATGATCTTAAAGATTCTTTTCTCAAACTTGCTCTGTGAAGTAATTGCTCTTTAGAATCATTGTATGAAAATGAACTAAGTCCTCCATGTATTTATTGCATTTTCCATTTTCCCACTTAAAACTTTTTGTCATTAATGCTTGACCTACTTCCAACTCGGTGACAACTGTCAACTCAGAAAATACCACAAACTTCCAATAGCTTAGTTAACACATGATTTCTCACTCAGTTGACACTGATACTTTTTTGACCTTGAATAGCTTTCACCGATAAGTAACTCTTTGCTCAGTCTTACATATACTGACTATGTGACTTTGTTAGCTCATAACATATAAACCATAATGCATCTTTATTTATGAAGATTTGGTATGTAGTCATCATATATAAGGAACTATATGTAAAATAAGATCATTTTGAAATGTCAGTTCTATACATACCTATATCACCTTAAGTGGATGTACCGATGTTACCCAATCCAATGGATGAGGTTTCACCAACATCATTGCTTGACTCAACATTTTCATTTGATGCCTTTCTCCACATAGTGTTTTTGATCCTCATGATATCTGTAATAGTGTTTCCACTCTCAAATACATGTCCTTCTTCAAGTGCTTGGTCTCTGCAGTTCTTGCTTAAATGACCGACCTTATGATAGTGTAAGCATGCCATTCTAGTGCTTGTCCATCTTCATGATTGTCTAGCCCATCTCTTCCTCATACAATTTTTTGGGATGTATCCATATCTACCAGATGCTAGTTAACCCATTTGTTGTAATCCCAAACATAGGAATTACCTTGTCTCTTCAGTTGATATGGTTTGGGTTTGTTCTTCTATTTTGGTGTCCAAACTTGCTTCATCTTAGTTTTTCATTATTGTATAGTGTGTCGATGTTTTTTGCAAGTATAACATAGTTTCTCCATGGTAGGATTGTTAGCATTCTTATTCAATTTTTCTCTACACTCATAAGCTTGATGTCCAAATTTTCCACAATAATAATAGTAACCATTAAACTTAGGAGTGAATTGAGGTTTACCTTGTTCTTTGCTTCTGCAAACATTTGAAGCATGTCCCGATTTGCCACAGTGATAGCATGAAAACATCTTAGGTCTTTGATTTTGATTGTTGTTGACTTGTTTAGCTTGCTTGGATGATTCTCCTTCGTTGGTGTAGCCTAATCCAGATTTACTTCCAAATCTTCTTTGATTAGTCAGAAAATCATCAATACTTTTGGAACTATCTTCAGCCAATTTCATCATTTCATTGTGTTGTTGTTGCATCTTTACTTCATTTCTTAGTTTCTCATTCTCTTCCCTGAGTATTCCAATATCTTCAAATTTTCTTGACAGTTCACCATTTACTCAAGTAACTTCCTGATTTAGAATCATCATCTGATTTGATATTTCAAAATGGTGCTCGGTGAGTCTTTGTATCTCAGTTTCTATTTCTTGAAGTTGTTTAGTTATCTATCTTGGGTCTTCAACAACTAGATTCCTTTCTTTCTCAGCTTGTCTAGCATTGTTCATTACATCTGTCATTCTCAAAATCTATGATTCTCGACCGATTTTTAGGGCTTTCACTTGTTTAGTTAAGTGAAGACTCTTTTCAGAAAAATTAGAGATTGCCCTTTCAGATCCATCAGAAATACTTCTTGAACTAGATCCAATGTCATCAAATATATCCTCAATCTCTTCTTCATGGTAACTAGTCTCATTCTCCAAAATAGCTAGGTTCTTTCTCTCAACTAGTAACTTCTTCAATGTATCCTTAGCTTTCTTATACTTCTCTGTGAACATCTTCATTTGAATCTTTTGATTCTCTATTGTCTTATCCAACTTATATCTCTCCATGATTAGATCTTTACTCTTCAGTGGTTAAACCATCTAATAAGAGATCTGAGCTCTGATACCAATTTTTGGAATGGAGTAATAGGGTATTGAGAGGGGAGGGGTGAATCAGTGCCTACAAAAACTTTTAACTCTCAAACCTTAGACAAAAAATAGTAGAAACTTCACATATAACTTGAATCCATTGTATGTATCATTCATTTAGTTAACTTGTAAAAGAAAATAGCATGAAATAAACAATATATCAATCACATAACACAAGTATTTTGGTAATGTAGAAACCCTTGTTAGAAGGTAAAAATTGTGGTGGGGATGACACCCACAAATTCTTTACTACTGCAAATAGAAAAGGTTTTCCTGTTAGGGCTACAAGTGGTGATCACTTCTAGTGATCTTACCCTATTAGGAGTAACATTTCAAATTGATTATATCTACCTAGTTATAGGATTTTAACAACACTTCTTGAGTGTGCACTTGATTAAGAGATTTACATAAAAGACTGTTAGGTTTACTTTGTTAAGAAATTTTAGGTTTCTCTGTTACAATAATTAGAAAATAACAGAAGGTGTCTGCAAATTGACAAATCTATCTTGTTTGATATATATCTATGAAATACTAAATATATATCACCTGTTCATGTGAAGATCTCAACTCTAAACTACTCGATAGCCTTGTCTGATTCTTCTTAATCTGAATGTCTCTAAATTTTGTTCTGCTCTATCTAATAACTGATATCTTGAAGTTGGCTAATGCTTCAAGAACTTCTTCGCTTGTTCTTAACTTCCTTATCAAGCTTATGTCAAAATGACATGAAATACAAATATATAGCATACTACTTTTTTTTCTTAACAAAATTAGCTTACAATATCTTAGAGAAAACCCTAATATCTACGGTGTACAAAAATAACCTTGATCTAGCAATTACATAAAGATCTTTATCGCAATTAATGAATATATCTATAATAAATGATCCCCGATCTCGGTAAAATGTTTTGTGATTCTATTGTAACCATTTTCATAGATAAATGTGCCATTACTAATTATTATGCCATTTTCTATTATGCTCAGTAAACATTGTATATACTGCTTAGTAATTACACTGGTGCTCAGTGTCCAGTCTGCTCGGTGTTTACTATCGCTTGGTATCGGTGTACATTGCTGCTCAGTAAAACTACTCAGTGCTCAGTGTAAAGAATTAATGGACTAGCTTGAAGTGCTTTCTTTTACCGACTTGAGTAATATGGGTAACTGACTGATGTCTTTGATACTAATGACAATCTTTAATGCTCAAATAGATATAACAGTTAATACTGTGATCATCCTTTCTTTTAACCTCCTCTAGAGCCCTGTCTTCCGAGTCAATACCACCAGTAGCCTCATAATGAGTAGAGTTTAGAAAATTAACAAATTGAATTCAATAGTTGATTTTGAGTTTAACTTCTTTTCTAATTTGTGCATAGATAATTATGAGTTTATTTAATTTTCCATGTGTTTTATTCTCAACTTAACCGATTTAATCAATTAAATAACTAATTTATGGGTTAATCAATTATTTAATTAAACTTCATCCAAAATTATATTATTAAATTTGACAAGGTGATTTTAATCAATTAAATAATTATTCAATCAATTATTTTTGAGTTTTTGATTTATTGTCAAATAAATAATATTAATTAAGAATAAACTTCAATTAAATCTAATTAAAATAATTAAGTGGTTAAATAAACTTTAATTAATTAAATATTTAACATATTCAATTAATCATACTTTGGATAAATAAAATAATATCATTTATCACCAAATAATATTTAATTAGAGATAATTAGGATAAATTAGGGATATTTAGGAATATTCCCCGATGTAGAATTAGAATAGGATTGATTAGGCTTGTGATGATTTGATGTGCAGATGTGCCTTAGGTTAAGGTCTTTAGGGTCAATTTTGATTGATTTGTTGATATAGGAGGTCAATGGTACTGAAACCCATTTTTGGGGTATTATAATACTTGGTGATCTCTTTGCTCGGTGACTACTATGCATTGATAACTGACTAAACTATCTTCCTGTGTTTACCGATTTTATAATTGAATACTAATGACAACACTTAATCCATTTAGGAGTAACATTATCCCCCTTTGGAATTAGTATAAAAAATGTATATGTATGCTGACTATAAAAGTTTGAATACTAAAAAATTTCACAAAACCAAAAATGTGTATACTTAGTGACTCCCCCTATGAACATTCTCTTGGTATATACATATGTTTCCCCCTTTTTTGAAAATAATGACAAAAAATTATACTTACAATTTTTCAAAAATCTTAGGATGGGATTTCTTAAGATTATCCATAAGCTTCTCCCATTCTTCCTTTAGATTTTCTAGAGCCAACTTCTCTAAGCTTACTTGATCATGCATATCAAAAATGTTTTCAGTGATAGAAATCTCAGGGTTGGAAACTAATTTATTTTCCTATGTCACATGTTTTTGCATCACTTCTAGATGCGGTAGTAACTCAACCTATAGTTGGGTTACCTCTTCTTTGATTTAGTCCTCTTCCTTAACTCAAGTCTTAACCGTTGTATGTGTTTAACTTTAGAATAATGCACTTGGACTACATGTTGTTCGGTTGTAAGATGAGTAGCACTATCTTTTAGATCTGCATCTAATTTATTTATCTTTTCACTAACTTTTGTAGTGAAGTGATGTAAAGTGCATAATTGTTTCAGAATTGTAAGAACTTTTTCAATTATGCTTTCTAATTCAATTACAACTTCTGAAAGCTTTACCTTGTTTACTGCCACTACTTGGCTGATATTTTTAGTTAACTTATACTGAATCTTTTGTTTGAATCTCTCTTCAATCATCTACTCAACATATGTAGTGGGGCCATTGATTTTTTTGGTGATTAGTGCAATTTGATCAATAATGGGGGTAGATTCATCAATAGTTACATTGGGAGAAACTTGCATTAGGATCTCCTTGACATCCTCTAGCACCTTTGTGTTCTTATTTTCTTGTCTCAACTTTTCCTATGCTGCATTTCAGGTGCATAGCTCTACATATTTCCTGAGAGCTTCAAGATCAAGTGTCCTTAGGTCTCATGCTGGAGAGATTTCAATGATTTCCTCAAGTGTAACCAAACCCTTACTTTTTCGCTTTCTCTTTTTCTTCTTTTCATGCACACTAGATGTTGGAGATGGTGCAATAGAGATTTGAGCCTTGTCCTTGGTATCTACCTTTGGCATCTTGGTGGATTTGATTTCTTCCTTATTTCACCTGGTAATTGATTTTGCAATTGGTGGTGTAGGATCTTGTGACCTTTTTTCGGTGGTAGAAGTGTCTACCGTGGACTCTGTTTGTCCTTGTACATTTTCTACCATTTTTTCTCTTTACCTATTTCCTCACCCTTGTCTTTATTTGTATTTGTTACTTGATCAGGTGGAGTGTTATCATTTTGTGCTTAAGTAGAAATCTCAATAGCTTGTACTAGTATAGGTAGATTACCTAGTACCATTGCTCAGGATACCTCAGTTGCTTCTTCTTCACCAAGCTTCTCGGTAGCTCCGGTGATCATTTCATCTTCTTTAGTCTCATCATACGGGTCACCTTCTATTATGTCTTCTATTAGTATTTATTCATCTCCTAGAGTAGTCAACATGTCCAGAATTCCTTCCATCACAATGTTAGCAATAGTTATGGATTCTTCTTCATTGGTTTCTTCCTCGGGCTACTCATTATCCAAGATGTGAATGGTCTCATCATCAACATTAATAAGCTTTTCTTCTTGTATGCTTGGTTGATGATCCTCGCTATTGACTTTCTTAGCTAGACTGAGGAGTTTAGTCCAAATGTTCCTACTCTCATCATCTACCTCTTGCAATTTTCCCTATAGGATCTTAAATGCTCTAGACTTCATAAAGAATTTGTTTGCATATTATTTTAATGCTACATCTATTTGATCAATAGAATAGTCAGATTTTACTAGAATGAGTCACCTTTCTCTCATCCTTTTCTCAGTTGTAAGCACATATGTCCATTTAGAAAAAAAATTATCATATAGTTCTTTGGGTATACTGCTAGAAAAGTTAACTGGAACTATTTTGAAGGTGATCATCATACTTATTACTGCTTCTTCAAGCTTATCTAGCTCCTCAGTGCTCAGATGAGGATACCTTTTATGTTTGGGTGAACTCAGCTTTACAGTAATTTTTATTCTTTCTGCTACCTCATCGATGGTCTAAGGTCCAGTATTCACCACAACTAAGAATTTATCTGTGTCCTCTACTAAATATTTTTCATCCTTAGTTCTAATACACTTTCTTCTCCACTTTGGTTTAGGGATCTCAGTGGTGGCCTTTGGTTTTATTTTCTGATATGTATAGGTTGGTGTAGGCATAGTTATTTTTGCAACACCTTTCTTCAAAGGTGGTGAACTAGTAGTTTCCAACCTTTTCCTAGTCCTAACCTATTTACCTTTACCTTTACCAGCCTTATGTGGCTCTTCTTGTTCATTTTATTTGGACTTGCTAGCCTCTTCATCTATGCTATCACCGAATGATGTATGATCCTTAGTTTCTTCTTCAATTGATTTCTCAATGTCTTCATCTGTGACACCAAATAGTTTCTTGAGATTCTTAACCATTTTCCCCTTTTCCTACCCATCTTTTCAACTATAAGTCCCATCTTGATTCAAGACTTGGCTTCCTCAAAGGCTCCAAACCTTGTAGCCTTCTTGTCTTTGGGCTCGTCAAGTAAAGCCTTTATTTCTTTTGTAGCTATATCAAAGTCAATATCATAGTCCATGGGTGGTAGCCAAGCTATTCTTGGCTCTACACATTTGATTAGGGTGGTGTCAGTATCCACCAAAAAATAGATATCATCTTTAAATTTCTCTACCAACTGTGTTGGTATCCTTGTTCTTTTCTCCATTCTCTCTTTGAGCTGTCCATAATATTCTTCCATCACAAGTTCAAAATTCTTTCCTAAGTTCTGAATAAAATCACTAATTTGAACAATAACAGGTCAATTGATATCCCATTCTACATTACCAATTGATGGAAAGTATTTTTGCAAATATAAGAATGTACATACCAATAATGAGAAAAATTTGTAAGTGTTTGATCTTGCCACTCTGATTTTTCTCATATTTTCCTCTAACTGTCTCAGCATCAACTCGACTAAGTCAATTTGCAAACCCTTTTTTATAATCTTGTAAGCTATGTCAACCGCTCCACATACAACACTATTCACAATGTACTTATATCTCCATAAAATGCTGGGAATCACTCTTCTTAAGTTTAGCTCAAATCGCTCTACTTCACTCTTGATTGCTGTGTAAACAAATGAGTTCATTTCCTGCTAATTTATAGACAAAAACCTTGATCGATGCATTAAATGCTTTTCCATATACCACTAGGTTGACAATCAAATAAATTTCTTAACACTATCAATACCTTAGCTCGGTGAGTACTATCAATACTTGGTTGACTAAGCAACTCAGTTGTCTCTTACATTTTCATCGACCAAAATTTATTACTTGGTCTAGCTTAACTGACTAAAATTGTTTCAAGTGATCAATAATATAATACCCTAGTGCATCTTAATTCATGTTGATTCGGTATTCACACAATAGATATAAGGAACTATTGTAAGATAGAACCTTTTGAAATTCATTTCCATACTTACTTGAATAGCTTAGGTGGAGGTAGTGAAATCAGCTAATCTATAAGATGAGGTGTCACCGACTGTTGTGCTTGGTCCAACATTGTCATTTGATGCTTTTATCCACATTTGATTCCTTGTCCTCATGACTTATTCAATTGTGTTTCCACTTTCACTAGTACTTGGTTTTTTTACTCGATCTCTGTAATCTTTACTTAAGTGACCGACCTTATGACAATACATACATGCCATTCTAGAATTTGACCAATTTTAAGATTTTCATCTCTAATACTTTTTCATATAATTAGCTACAATATGTCCATACCTACCACATGTTGTGCAATTAACCCAAGTGTTGTAATCCTAGGTGTATGCATTACCTTATCTTCTTGGTTGATGTGTCTTGTTTTGTCCTCTTAGTTTCTAGACTTGTTTCATCTTTGTCCTGCATTCTTGTGATATGTGTCCATGCATGTTTCAAGTGTGACAATGATTTTTCATATAAGATTTCCTAGGTGACTTGTTTAGCTTTGATCTGCATTCATGTGCATGATGTCCATACCACAATTGTATCAATAACCATTAAATTTAGGATTGGATTTAGGAATACCATTTTCTTTTCTTCTACAAATATTTGATGTGTGGCTCGGTTTTCCCTAATGATAGCATGAGAGCTTCTTTGGCCTTGGATTTGCATAGGAAATCTTCTGTTTAGTTTTTCTTGATGACTCTCCATGCTTAGTATAGCCTAAATCAATAGTGTTGTCAAATCCTCTTTGACTACATAAAAACTCATCCATTATTTTTGTACTTTCTTCATCTTTCTTAATAATCTCATTGTGTTGTTGTTGAATCTTTACTTCATTCTTTAACCTTTCATTTTTTTCTCTCAATTCACCAATGTCTTCCAATCTTCTGGTAACTTCACTATTTATTCAGTTGACTTCTTGACTCATGAAAACCATCTGATTAGAGATTTTAAAATGATGCTCAGTAAGTCTCATTATCTCAAATTCCCTTTCTTCTAGCTTTTCAGTCATTTGTCTTATGTCATCAATAGTTAGATTTCTTTCTTGATCTACCTGCCTTGCATTGTTCATGACATCAATCATTCTAACCATTTGTGTCTTGTGACCGATCTATAGTGCTTTCACTTGTTCAATAAGATGTTGATTCTTTTCAGATAGATCTGATATGGTTCTTTCAGATGCATCAGATATGCTACCAGATCTAGATCTAGATCCTTCAAATGGATCATCTATCTCTTCTTCATGATAATGAGTCTCTTTATACCAAAGTGCCATATCCTTCCTCTTAACCAATAAATTTCTCAATGTTTCTTTAGCTTCCTTGAATTTTTCAATGTAGATCTGCATTTGTATTTTTTGATTCTCAATAGTCTTATCAAGCTTATACATTTCCATCCTTAAGATCTTTTCTCTTTAGTGGAAAAACTTCCTAAACAAGAGAAATAGCTTTGATACCAATTGTTGGAATTATGGAAAGGTGTGTACTAAGAAGGGAGGGGTGAATTAGTACCCTTAAAAAAATTTCAAACTAATCCTTGTAAACATCAACTTCAATAACTGATTGTGTAGATTGCATTCAACATACATTCAATAATATAACTAAAATATAAATGCATGAAAGTAAATCAATAAAAAATTAATGAAACTTAATTACACATGACACATGTATTTTAGTATCACATAAACCCTTGTTAGAAGGTAAAAATTGCGGTGGGGACGGAACCCACAAAGCTTCACTTTTGCAGAAATAAAGTTTCTCATTAAGGATTACAAAGATTGATCACTTTTGGTGATCTTTCCCTATTAGGAGTAATAAAAATATCATCTAGATCTACCCGGTTAAAGGATTTTAGAAACACAATACATGTGTGCACTCTATTAAGATATTTAACTAAGAACGGTTAAGTTCACTTTGTTAGGAGATTTTGATTCTGCTACAATTGTTAGAGAGTAACCATGATAAATGACCTGAATGAAATACAACTCAAATTTTTGATATTAGATCCTTTAAATACAATAAATATATCACCTTTATGTGATGATTATATCCTTTTGAACTACTCAGTAGCCTTATAATTGTTCTAATAAACTGAATACTTCTATAGAAATCATTCTGTCAAAACCCTGTCTGAACTTCAAATGTCCTTAAGTGCAGCTACTTCTTAAAAGATATATTTCAAAATGACATCCTTACAGATTTTATATCAAAATGACCTTGACCTAACTATGTTTTTACATTATCTTAGAAAACCTAAGATCAACGGTCCATAAGATTAACCTAGATCATTATTACATAGGAATCATCATTCATTAAATGATTACATCCGTACTAAATATTCACCTTGATCTTGGTAAATTGTTTTCTTACTCATCAAAAATTTGTTCACCTTAAACTATGTGTCATTCCAAACTTTTATATGAACTCAGGATTACTCGGTAAATCATGTCTCTCAGTTTTGGTATTTACTGGCGCTCGGTAATCCTGTGTACTTGGTAACTATTATACTCGGTGATCTCTCTGGTCGGTGACTACTATGTATTGATAATTGACTGAACTATCTTCCTTTGTTACCAACTGTATAAATGAATACTAATGACAAAACTTAATCCATTTAGGAGTAACACCCCTCACTAACTTTGTAATCTGAATATCAATATTGAATTTCTATACTTGGTTTATCCATTTGCATCTCCTCCTAGTGACCTCTATTTTTTTGAAAATGTCTTTAACTACGACATTGGGAACATAAGCTATAATCTCTACTCCTACTAGGTAGGGTCTAAATGATTTCATAGCTTTAACAAATGCATATGCTTGCTTCTCATTTATATCATAGTTTAGTTCTGCTGATTGCAAGGTTTTGCTTAAGAAGACAATATGATTCTCATATTCTTGTACATTATTTTGTAACTATTGGCAATTTGGCTGAGTTAGATATCTAGATGTTGTCATTATGGAAACATATGATCTATATGAAGACCGCATATGATAGAGAGCAGTTATGATAGAGCGTAGAGAAAAATTGTCTAAGTGTAAGCAACAGTTTTCCCAGTCTAACTAGAGATAGTTTTGATTGGTGACGTCGATAGAAGTAAGTTTAGTACTTTCACTCTTGAACATGGATACTATGATGTATACTGAAGACTCACCTAAGAGTGCAAGTCTGTATGACATGTACGGAAGAATTTATTGCATTATTACCAGAGATAATGTTAAAGCCGATAGGACAAAGATGAAGACAGAATTGGTAAATAGTTAAGGGATTATTTTGTTTATCAAAATAATAACTTAATTATAAAAAGGGATGAAATCCTAGATGTTAACCCTTGGGTAGAATGAGTTAATATGTATTTTTGTAAAGTGATTTATGTTTTGTAAAGCTGACTGTAAAAGTTATTATTCTTAATAACTTGTATAAATGTAAGACATATGTAATGCGAAGAAAAGAGAGAACATATCTATGCAAAAGATATTGGTGTGAAGTTGTAATTTGTGAAAGTCAAGAAAGTAAACTTTGTATATGAAAGTGAAGCAGTAAAGGTTATATACCTTACCCTTTTCGTAATCATAAATCATTGTACATTACATGTTTGGGAAGTGGGCTCATCTTGTAATCATTTGAATTTGTACTACCAACTCTTAGCAGGGTTGAGGCTTCTAACAAGGCCTAGAGTCCCTTAATCAGGACTGAGACACTATATGTATGTAACAGGCTCCTAACAGGTTCAACATCCTTAATGAGATACTTTTGATTAGTGGATTATTGTGGGTATCATCCCCACCGGGGTTTTCCCTTGTCTAGGGTTTCCTCGAGAACAAATAATGTGTTATGAGTTCATTTTCTTTATTGCTATGCATGTTATTTAGTATACTCTATTTTGCAAGTATCAAGTTAATCTGTTATATCCATAATTGGGAAAAAGTAAAAGTTTGTAGAATACTGATTCACCCCCCCCTTCTCAGTATTCCCTATTTCTAACAATTGGTATCAGAGCTTAGTTACTCAGAAAATAATCATTCAAAAAAATCCTAGTAGCTTGAGTAAGATCTCTATGGATATGGATCAGCTATAGAAGAATCTTGGAGAAGCTCTTGAATAGATTGATATACTTATTGAAGAAAGAGATACTCTGAAAGTAAAATATGATGATGTAAAGAACCTCATTGAGAAGCTAAAAAAAAAGCTAGAAGAATTGAAATCAGAAAAGTAATCTACAATTCAAATTGAATATTGTGATGAAAATCTGGGAAAAGAAAATGAGATCCTTAAACATAAATTAAAGATAGTGAATTTGAAGTTGAGTTTGAAAGATGGAAACAATAAGAATGAAGAAAATTTGAAAACTGAGAATGAAGATTTGAAATCAAAACTTTGTAAAGTGACATCTAAACTTGAGAAAACAAAATTGCAGTATGATGAACTTGGAAAGTACAATATAATTGTGAAAGGTGAACTAACTCAGTCTAAGCAACAACTTGAGAGACTATATTCCACTAGTGAGAAGATTGATGAAAAAATGTCTTATCAAAAGCCATTCTATGATAAAATTGGTCTTGGATTTAACTCATCTAAGGTAAGTGGAGAAAGCAAGGAACCAGATCTGAAAGTTTCTGAAAACATAGATGAAAAGAAGTCTGATGAAGGTAACAAATCTGAGGACATACCTAAAGAAGAATAATCACCTAAACAAGAAGAATCACCTAAAGGTACATGAAGAGAATTTAAAGGTAGATGTTTTGCATGTAATACTTTTTCTCATATGAAGAAAGATTGCACAGGTAAGTAATTTAAACCTCTTAATGGTTATTGTTATAATTGTCATGGTTTTGGACATAGACCTATTGAATGTAAGAAGCCTAGATCTAATGATAATAATAATAGTAGAATGTTTAGAGATACTAACCATGTAGATAAGAGAAAGACTGAAGATATGAACAGAAGAAATGGAGTAGTATGTTATAGATGCAACAAGGTTGGACACATTGCCAAGAATTGCAGATCACAAATCAACCAGACTGGACCATGATATGGAAACAATTGAATAGTTTGTTAGATATGCAACAAATTTGGTCATATAGCAAGGTTTTGTAGAATGAATAACATGAGAAACCCTAATCCTAGAAGTTATACAAGGAGAAATGAGAATGCAAGCAATAGTCAAAGAGGATGTTGTAGTAATTCAGAAGAAGTGAAATTTGTTAAAGCCATAGATCAAGGAGACACATTCAACATAGAAGGTAATATGAAAGGTGAAGTATCAAATGGTAAGAGTGAATCTCTTCCTAACCTATCTGAAAGTACTTAATTCATAAAGAATGCATTAGAATAGGAACTTAGGACAGTGTATAACTTAGTATAGGATGAATTAAGTCTTGCATAGTTAATGTAAGGTAGTATATGATGTAATGATGCTATGGTTAAGAGGGCATGAGCTAATATGAAGTTATGCAAGTTCGCAAGAAGTTTGAAGTTTTGGAAGAAAGCATGAACAACTTTTTGGAAAGAAGCGACAAACAAATTGAATGCAATGTCAGAATCTTGAAGTTAAAAGCTTATGATTGGTATTAGTTAATCATTCAAGTGACTACAAGTGTTAAGGAGATTGAAGCAGTAGTGATTGAAGGTAGTTTGAAATTTTTGGTGAAAGAACTTCATGTCGGATCTACACAAAGCCCTAAATCATGAAATTAAGGTATTTTACTGAGAAAATCTATCATTCAGTTAGAGAATTTGCAAAAGATATGGATGTTTCATTTGTTCAAAGCATAAGAGATACAATTAGACCTAAGATCAAAAGGGAACTAGTAGAACCCTTGGAAGAAGACCCTAAACTAGCATTATCATCCGTACCAGATGGAGTTTTGCATTTAGAGAATGTTAGAGGCTATTGGAGGAAATCATGAAAGATATTGGTATTCATTTGAGAACAAAAAGAAGAACAATTCAAATAATGGGAGGAAATTATGAGGAAATCAATAAGAAAACTAAATAGGCAGTCATAAAGGTGATGACTATAGATGTTGGTAAGCACTCAAGTGCAACAGATCAAGCTTTGGAAGTTGAGCACTAGAAAAGTCCCTCTCCACCACCATCAATTAAAATTGAAGATGAATCAATGAATGTGGAAGGAACTCATATTATACTGGATAGTGATGACAATCCTTTTAGCAACCTTGAGAACATTGTTGAAAATTCGGCCTTAGAAGAACAGGATAGATCAATTGAGGTAGAAAGGAAGGAAACAAGGAAGGAAGAGGAAAAACAAGAAGAGATTCAAGAAAATAGAGTGGTTGAAGGATAGAAAGGAGAACCAAGAAAAGTAGAAATCAGTCCTACCCTGAGATTGCAACAAAGTAACCATAGATAGAATCAATTTTTTCTAACTTTGGGAAAGAATTTGATGACGATGATCAAATGGAGCTAATCTCATCTCTTAACAAAATTATTGGTAAGAAAAAGAAGGTAAAAAGCCTTGAAGGATTATTGTTGGAAGTAACAGAGAAGTTGCAGAGTGTTGTGACTAATCAGATAATAGAGGCAGATCCACAAGAAAAAGATAGAGAAGTTATGAAGGCATTTGATAATGAATTCACTAACTTATTAGATATAGATATAGTAAAGGCATAGGCAGCCTATGAGGCTAAAGTATTTCATGATATTTTTCAGAATATCAGAAATGATATCAATAATTTGGATGTGTGTATAAAGGACTTAAGAAGGAACTTGGATAGAGGAAAATCTTTGTATATATAGTGTACAAATACATAAAATCTTGTATCAGATGTAACTGAGAAGCTAAGAACAAAAGAGGTAGAAATTCAAATAGAGGTAAACCTGTTAACCAGCCCTAATGTAAAGATATTAGATTGTGAAAACAAAATCAGTAAACTAAAGGATGATATAAGGATCCTTAGTGATGGAAGAGACAAGAAATTGAGAAGATTTTCTCTTCTAAGAGAGCACATTCCAGTTAAGATAAGTATCATTAAAAGACAATTGGAAGAATGTCTTTCATCCAAGACATCTTATGAGAAGTTCAACTTTGCAATCCTTCATGCATGTGAGATCGCATCTTATGGTTTATGTGCACTACTCAGTGTTGCAGACACCATTAAGAAGGCATGGGAGAAGGAGTTAGAAAACATAAAAGTAAATTTTGCAGATTGTGTTGCAAGCCTATTGGCTCTGCAATTTTGAATCTAATGTAAACATTTTTGAGAACACAGTTTTTGGCACTCTTTTTTTGTCATTATTGTCAAAGGGGGAGTGATAGCCAAAAATTGATATATTGTTATATATATGGAAGTATATCCCTAGGGGGAGTATAGATGATATATAATATATATGGATATATAAGGACAGTAAAGATATATTTTGTTTTGGCCACAATTTTGAAGTTTTCCATGACTTAGCTAATTTTCTCATATGTTGCCACCAATGACAAAGGGGGATATCGTTGGCAATTTGGCTGAGTTAGATATCTAGTGTATCATCTTAAAATGGAAGCACTTCCATCTTGATAGGTTTAGCACCCTCTTTTAGTACATTTATCATGATAGACTTGCATTTAGGATGCATTTTACACTTGATTTCTTCATTCTAGGTGAGATTAGGGTTAGGATCTCAAGGATTCTCCTTAATTTCCATCTTCCATGGCTCTATTTTATAGGTAGAACTTAGAAATAGGTCCTCCTAGCCTTCATCATGATCATCATAGGATTTTTTGCCTCTCCATGGCACTCTGCCCTATTCTGACATCATTTCTAGGTCTTTGGGCATCCACAAGATCTCCTATTTCTGATTCTGGCAGGACCTAAACCCCTGGGTCAAGGACAAGATCATCCTTGACCTAGGTTAGGGTCAAGGTCATCTTTGACCTCCTTAGATATTTGGTTCCCCTTTTCAAATTTGGTCCCGGCGGGCCCTGAAATCAATGTTGGGCCTTCAGATTCGAGTGTGAAAAGGTTTTAATTCAAAATTCATTTAATTATTTTCCCTCTTTAGTTTGTTATTGTGATTGGATCATAATTTGAGGTGAAATTTGAATTATGGGTCCTCACATTAATCTAGGAGCCTCACCTTGAAATCTCTATATAAAGACTCTCATTTTCATTCATTTTCACCAAGCAATTTCATGAGCAAGTATTCATCAAGTGGAGACAACACAATTGAACAAGAAATCAATGGTGGAGTGAAGATGCAAGATTACAAGAGGATGATATAGAAGATCAAGCCATTGTTGATATCAAGCATTTTTGTAAACACACCATTGTGAACACCTATTTGGAGCAAGATAGATCCTTTCTTCCTTGATCTACCATTGCCAACATTCAAGCATTCAAAGATACAATCATGGGGTAGCAATTATGGATTATGAGTTTGGTAGGAGTACTTTAGCCTTGGGGGCTTGGTATGATTTCTTATCTAATTCAAATCTATGCATTGTTTCCTCATACATATTCATGCTAGGGTTTTAATCTAGAGGATTAGATCTTGGCATTACACTTTCAATACACACACACATTCTATTTCAATTGGCTATTCACGGAGGTGGAGATCACCAAAATGGGGGTTTGACTAAGGCAAAACCCTATATAGCCACCCTAAAACACCATTTTCAGATATCTATAGTTGTTGTTTCAAGAATTGAAGTGTAGATATGAGTACCCTTTTTGGTGAACTTCCAAGATCCACGAACAAAATCAAAGTTGACCTTCAAAATCTCGAGGTAGTCTTTGACCTTTTATCAGGGTCAAAGACTACCTGCTGCCAGAAAGACAAGTTTTCTGGGTTTTCTCTATTTCAGTTTTCTGGTCCTGGATCTGGTTGCAGAATCTTCTGAAACTATGCATAGGCTTAAGAAAATAGGTATTTTCAGATCTGTTCCATTATGAGCTATGTATTCTATTTTATTTAATTTCAAGCATTTCTAGATTTACATTACTTATACAATTCCAATTCAAAAAATTACAAATGAATAGTAGGTGAATGATAGGTGCATTGTTAAAGCTCCATTTTACCATTATTCATTTTGGTGAACCCATTTATGACAACTCTTTTTGTTTGGTGTTAGATTTAAATCTTGCATGTTTATAATATTAGATTTCTTGCATTTATATTTCCAAAATACAAAAAAAAAATTGCAAAATCTCTTTAAAATACAAAAACATTTACATTTTCATGCTTTTAGTATTTCTTTGTATTCAACATGTATGATTCTTATTTTGAATACTTTGATGAGGCTTTTATTGTACAAGAGGATAGATTCCCTAATGAGGTACATGGTAGTGAGGATGAAAATGGCTCCGATAAGATCTCCACGGATCCTATTCCTATTGCACTCTCCTCTACAACCTCTCAAATTGACCTTTACCATAGGGTGTGTGCATGGTTACCTTCATGTCCCACTATTTGCAACATTGATAAACCTAAAATGATATATCCTACACCTTTGATGACGGTAAAAGGATGTCCTCGAATAACAATTAAGGGTAAACCTAGAGATCCTTTGGATTTCTTTGATAACACTGATTCCGTTTCACATGCTTATCGCACATGGAATAACCCTCAACCTACTATCCCAACTTCTTTACCGCCTTCTCAACCTATGCTTCCTCAAGCACCTAGGTTTCCTTCTACCTTTAAGGAGTATAATTTAGTTGACCAATTACGTGCTACTCCTGCCAAGATATCTTTATGGGAACTACTTCAAACTTCCCTGACATATCATGAAGCATTTCAAAAAGCTTTATCTACTCTTCCTGCTTCACCTCATAAGCAAGAGAACATTCATTCTATTTTAGATTGCATACATACTATGCCTTTTGTACTCCTATTGTGTTTTCTGATAATGATTTACCATCTCCTGAGGTGCAGAATCAATATGATGCTCTTATGGTTGTTGTCTCTATTAACCAGAGTATCATTTGAAGAACTTTAATTAGTAATGGATCTGGGCTTAATGTTATGATATTGTGACATATGCCACTTGGACTCCTTCTGATATGACTGATCAATATGGTCCTGGTTATCATTTGCTTAAGAAATCAGGATTTAATGGGAAAGGATGTGGTAAATATGAACAAGGTATACAAGTACCATTGGATAATGAAGTTTATGATCATACATATGGATTGGGATTCAATACTTATAGAAAACCATCCACTTTTTCTCTTGATGTTAATCATATTTGTGGTGGATGGTTGAAATTGGTTAACCCACTTCTCATTGACCTTAATCAAGAACCTTCTTTGGATATTTTTCCTGAAGATGAAGCCTTAATGGAATTTTTAGGGGTTTATGAAGACTTACCTAAGTTTCATTACAAATGATGGAAACCTTATTGTTTAAGTACCAATGCTTATTTTGGAGAACATGATAAACATGATACTCTCCCTTTATTAAAGGATCCTTCGATATGAAATGGTTTGTTAATAAATAAAACTATTGATATTCAAATGGATGAAAACAACTCTGAAAGGATGATAAAGATTGGGAAATGTTTGAATCAGGATGAACATGATCAGTTGGTTTCCCTTTTGCTTTAATTTAAGGACATATTTTCTTGGACATATTCAAATATGTCAGGTATAGATTCTAAGATTTTTACTCATAACATTGTTTTAAAACCGAATATGAAACCTGTGAAGCAAAAAATTTGAAAGATGAATCCACGAATTGCTTTATTAGTCAAAGGTGAAATTGAAAAATTATTGGATTCTGGATTTATTTGTTCTATTGATTACTCAGATTGGATTTCAAATATTGTGCCTATTTCAAAAGGAGAAAATAAAATAAGGATGTGTACTAATTTCAAAGATTTAAATAAGGCATTCTTAAAAGATGATTTCCTATTACCTAACATCGATATGATTGTGGATTCAATAATGGGACATGCCTTATTATCTTTTATGGAGTCTTTTTTGGGATATAATCAAATTTTTATCCCTCCTGAAGATCAATTTAAGACTACATTTATAACACCTTGGGGAACATTTTGTTGGTTCATGATGCCTTTTGGATTAAAAAATGCAGGAGCAACTTATCAATGAGCTATGACTTTGATTTTTCTTGATTACATTCATAAGATCCTCAAAGATTATGTGGATGATATCTTAGCAAAATCTATATAAAGAGAAGATCACGTTACTATTTTACAACAAATATTTGAAAGGATTAGAAGTTAGAACATGAGATTGAATCCTAAGAAATGTGTGTCTTTGGAGTTGATTCTGGTAAATTATTAAGATTTATAATCTCTAAGCAAGGCATAGAGGTAGATATTGAAAAGATTGAAGCTATTGTTAATATGCCTCCTCCTAAGAATATTTCTCAATTACAGAGCTTACAAGGAAAAATAGAAGCTATTCATCTCTTTATTTATAATTTAGCAGATCAAACTATCCCTTTTACTTCCTTGCTTAGAAAGGATACCACTTTCTCTTGGAATGATGAGTGTAAACAAGTGTATTGTCTTAAAATGGAAGCACTTCCATGATAAGAGCATTTAGCCCTCCAATTAAGTGGTCTAGGGTCATGTTAAGTGCCTTGATCAAGTCTTTTCATGTGTCTGGCTTTTCCCCCTATTCTACTTTCCTCTGCACCTAATTTTCACTTCGTATCTACATTTCCTAGCATTCTGGGTTAGGATCCTGAGGTTTTTGACCACAAGGTCAAAGTTGACCTTATGGGTCAAAGTCAAACTTATGGGTCAAAGTTGACCCCAACCCTGACCTAGTCAAGATCAACCTTGACCTTGACCTAGGTCAGAGTCAAGCTCGTCCATGACCCCCTATCTAGATTTCAATTTTCCTTGATTTTCAGGTGTCGGGTTTCAGGAATATTTGTTTTCCCGCCTCCGAGTCGGCCATTTTAGGTTTTGAAATGGTAAATCCTTGAATTTCATTTAATATAGGTATATTTTCTAAATTTTAGGACCTAATTGGGATTTAATTCTCGAAGGTGGCCCCTCTAGAGGATTGTGCCCTAGTTCACTATAAAAGGAGGCCTTCCTCTCTCATTTTGATCATCAAGTTTTGTGAGAACACATCTCTTAAGAAATTTCATGAGCAAGCTCTCAAGTGAAAGAAAGTGAATTCAAGCATTCAAGAAAACCTTCAAGAATTCAAGTGTTCAAGCATTCATCCATCAAGGATATCCATTGTTAGCCATTAAAGGATTCAATCTCTTTGGAGCCACCTTGAAGATCCGTCCTTCTACATTCATCCAAGCCTCCTCATATGCAAAGATCAATTCAAGATTGGAGTTGAAGATCAAATGTCATTCATTTGAGACATCCTACATTCATTCTACATCCATTAAAGCATTCCTACTTGTGGATTTGAGGATTCAAATCCTCTAGAAGGACTTCAAAATAAGCGAGGTGAATTGTTTCAATTGCTTTGTTTATGCACACTACATTTCAATTAAATTTCAAGGTTAATTCCTAAATTAGGGTTTGACCAAGGCAAACCACCCATACAAACAAAAACCCCTTTTTCTTACAGGTACAGGTGCAAAATTTTAGATCTGAGATCAGATTTGGATACTCTTTTCGACAAACTTTTGAGATCTACGAACAAAGTCAGAATCGACCTTCAAATAAAGAATCTAGCCTTTGACCTTTTATGAGGGTCAAAGACTACCACTGTCAGAAAGATAAAAGATTTCTGGGTTTTCTCCGTCTCATTATTTCCAGTCCAAAACAAGTTGCAGAATTGCTCGAAAGTACACATAGACATCAGAAATTGGCATTTTCTAGATTTTCCCTACTTTTAGGTTAGTACTTGTATTTCAATTATTTCAAATTTCAAGCATAATTCTCCATAGGGAAATATAGGGTTTTTCTCTCTCTTTCATATTCTCCATAGATTGATTTGATTGTGTATTAACTTTTTGGTTGATCAAATTGGATCTCTCCTTTGGGAATTTGGATTTAGGAGTGGATCTCATATTTCCCCCATACATTACATTGAATAGAGGTGATTCCATTTCACCACTATTCATTTTGGTGAACCTGACACACTTACCCTCCTTTCTTTTCTAGATTTAGATGCTTTATTGTGTTAGATCTTCCTTTGTATTCCCTTGTGTGTTCACCTTTTCTATTCATTTTGGTGAGCCCGACATACTTACTCTCCTTTCTTTTGTGGAATTGGATGCCCTATTATGTTTTGTGGTGTTAGATTTCCTTTTATCTTGTTAGTATTAGATTTATCTTTTGTGTTAGATCTTGCATGCTAATTAGATTTCAAAAATACAAAAATATTCATGCTTTATGTGGTTTTAGTTTAGTTCATTTTCATTACATTGGTTTATGAGCTTTACTACTACTAGTCCTACTTATAATATTCGGTTAGAAGAAGTCATAAACTCATGGGTGCCTTTGATTCTGAATCTTCCTCTCCTTTCCTTAGGGTCCTGGATGATAATGTGATTCTTCATGATTCCAATCCTACTATGGAGAAAAACTCTTCTCACTCATCTCATGATGAGGATGACGCTTTAAGAGTTCCTCCTGAACAAGTTCAAAAATTTTCAACTGAACTTGATAAAATGGGTAATTGGCTTATTCAAGAGAACCATAATCAAGATTCTATTCAAGCTATAGAGGCTCTTAAGAAAGTTCTTCATGATAGTAATCAAGGTGTTAACCTCTTGCATGGTATTACTCACCTTGTGCATTCAAATGTTAAACCTTTAGCTCAAGAATCTCAAGATTTAGGGTTGATTCCTCCTATCACTAGTGTTGAACCTCCTAATCCTTTACCTAGTATTCCTACCTATACTCCTTCTTTGGTGATTGTGATGGTTCCCTCTATTCCTATGAGTGTTCCTCCTATATCCCTTCCTACATCACAACCTTCATATCATAATGTTCCTTTTAATTATTCCAATCTGCTTCCAACTATAGTTCCTAGTGTTCCTCCAGTTGTGTCTTCTATTCCTACAGCTTCTTACACTTTACCTAATGTGTCTAATGTTGCTACTCCTACTATTTCCTCTAATGATTCAACAATCATCAATTTGGCTCAAACTATGTCATCCTTACAACAATAACTTGCTTCCTTAACTCAAAACAAGTTTAGTATCCCTACATGTGACATGGGAAGTCCTTTGTCCTTGGATATTATGCGTACTCCTATTCCTCAAAAGGTTGATATGCCTCTTCTTGAGAATTATAATGGAAAAGGAGATCCTGTTCATCACGTTAAAACATTCCAAATCCTTTGTAGTGATTATGCTCATGACCATAGGATTTTAGCCAAACTGTTTGCTAGAACTTTCTGTGACAAGGCTTTACAATGGTATTGTTTCTTGCCTCCTTATTCTATTGATTCCTTTCCAAAACTTTCTAATGCCTTTATTCAACAATTTCAAAACAACATTGGCCCGCAAGTGTCTTTGATTGATTTGATGCATTGTAAACAAAGTGCTAAAGAAAAATTAACTAAATTTATTGGTAGATTTAAGCATTTGTATGCTTAGATTTGCTATCCTATTCCTGATATTGATATTCAACATATGTTTATTTCAAATTTGCAAAAGGATATTAGAGATAAGATTCTTCTTACTGAATTTACCTCTTTTCAACAACTTTGTGCAGCATTTCATCATTATCAATTACAAGTGAGTCAATTTGAGAGCAACACTCCAATGGCTCCTGTTCCAATTGATAAGAGTGATGTTGCTCCTAATCCAAACAAATTTCAAAAATTCAACAACTATGTCAAGATAAACAAACAAGTGAATATAGTTGCTGATCAAGTTGTTGTTGCATCTCACAATGCCACTTTTGCATCCACTGCTTTTCAATTAAATCATACATTTACTCCTCTTTTTGAACCTTTACATGCTATTATGAATAGGTTTTTAACTGCTAATTGTGTGTGTGAAAATTGTACCTGATCTGTGGACACAACACTCAGTAAAACATTAGAGGTTAGTGATAATCAAAATCGTGCAAAATTGAAAGCTATCTAACCAAGCGATTTACTGCCTTCTAATAGGTGCGAGATTAATGTTCTCAGATTGTAATCGAGATCAATGACCTAGACGACACCTAAACGAAGGATTTGAATGCAAAAGATGGATATGAAATTGAATGCAATTAATCTATATTTTTGATATTTTCTATGCAATAAGAATGATAAAAACCGATATGAATCTATGCTAGATGAAATTGATATGCTATGAATTGATCTATCTAACAATGATATGCAAAGCTATGAAATTCTATGCTATGATATGAAAAATATACAATTGAAATTGATCTCACAAAGCTTTGAATTCGCAAGTTGATTCTTTCAAGCTCCAATTGTGCAAATTCTCCAAATCTGATATGCTATGGTTCCTGTAGAGTAAGTTTGCAATTTGTGAGATGATTGAGGGATGAGTTATGAAGAGATGAGCATTGTTTTTATAGAAATCCAAGGCTTTGGAGGTGCATGGATAAAAGCCATAAATCACTCAAATAACTCAGGTTGATTTTTGAGTTATTTTTAAATAAAGGATAATTAACTCACAAAAACATGCAAAAGCTAAGCTTTAACTCAAAATAGAGTTTAGCTTTAATTGATAATTGATAGTTGTCTGCTTTTATGATCGTGCATGTTTTATTTATGAATTAATTTAATAATAAAGTGATTTATTTCCAACTTAACTGCTTTTAAAAATAAAATAATTGATTTATGGGTTAATCAATTATTTAATCAAATTTTTATTAAAAACTATATTATTAAATAATGACAACTTGCTTTAATTAATTAAATAAGAATTTAATTAATTATTCATATGATATTAGATTTATTGTCAAAATTAAATAATACAATTAATAATAGATATAATTAAATTTAATTACATAATTAAGTGGCAAGATATTAAATCTAATTAATTAAATATAAAAATATTCAATTAATCAAGCTTTAGGATAAATGTGATTTATTGTCAAATAATTATAAAATTAAAGATAATTATGATGATTAAGAATATTACTAAGAATATTCCCCGATGCAGAATTTAAGATAATCAATTAGGATTCGATGATGTTTAGATGTGCCTTAGATTAGGACTTTGATGTCAATTTCATTTGAATTGAAGATGTAGGAGATTAATGAACTTATAGCCCATTTTTGGGGTATTACATTTTGACCCTCTTTGAATTACTGTGCGAAGCGCAGTGGTTCAAAGATAGTCTGTGTTTGATAGAGATATGAAACTGATGTTTGAAATTGATAATTGATATGAGATAGAAGCTGATTGATATTGAATTGATATGGAGATAATAGGTCCTGAATGACCAAAGATAATGTTCACTATAACAACAAATGAACCGAGGATTGCGAAAGAGTGTCAAAATGCCTGATTCCAAACCTTAGGATTGCAAAGAAGTGAGTGACCCGTTCTAGACTCGATTGTCTTAGCAGAAATAGCAGGTATCACATCCAAACCCTTCAGTTGTCGAAGAACCAAGGAAAGAACACTATGATCTGATGGTTGCAAAAACTGATACAGTTTACAAGATTAGGAGAATACCAGATTGATATGGATCGATGAATCTGATATGCCCCAAGTGATGATAGATTTTCCCCGAGCGATAAGGACTTTTGATGAATCAACGACTAGACATGTTTGTTGTCTTGATCACTGATGAAAGATATTGATAGATAAAAAAAGATATGATTTCAAATTTGATTACAGACTTTGAATGATGTGCAATACCATGCCCCCTTCGGGATTAAAATTGAAATCTGACAAGAAAAAGTCAGTGTTGATAGTTCAGAAGCATGCTAATTGATTTGAAAAGTGGTTGTACACATCTGAGAACACATTCTACATCATTTGGAGGTCCTGGAGATTGAATTTGACTAGGTTTGACCATGAGTTGACCATGGTGGACCAAGTTGAAATTTTGATAGTTTGATGTAAGATAATCAGTTAAGTTGAATTATGGATCTCTGTGATGATTGAAGGTCAAATATGCAAGTAGTTAATAATATGAATGATCTTAGATTTGAATTTTGATCCCGAAAAATGATTCTACTTACTATTTAATTGGAGGAACCTTCGTGTGAGATTCAGCTCTTGTTAGACTTGAAGATGCGATTTGAAGAATCATTTAAGCATTGAAGTTCGTTTAATCATTGTGAGATCATGCAAACATGCAAAATGCAATGAGACATGCAAAATGAAATGCAACCTAAGACCTAGGACCTAGTCACTGATCATGTGTCAATTTGTTATCATCATTGAACTTTTAGGTAACCGGATAAATCAATACAATGCCCACTAGCCATGAAACCATAGACATATGAATATCAATTTGTATGTGCAAGAATCAATACAACACCCATTGGTCAACAACCATGGATATATGAATATTGATTTTATTTTTGGAATGTCGGATTAGATATAAGCATCAAGGCACAAACGCCAGGATGACCTAAATATCATGTCCATTTTGATATAGCAATTTGTACAAGCATCAAAATATAAACGTCATGATGACTTGAATATGCCTTGCATGACAAACACATCAAACAGCTAAGAGATCATTCTAAATCCAATGTGAATTACCCATGGTGACCCTTTATCGTTCACCTCCTTAGGCAAGATCACGTTTCACTGTAGGAGAAAGAACTTACTCAAAAAGACAATAGTTAGATCAAACTTCCTTGAATTTTTTGGGTATCAATGGTTGAGGTACACATGGCCATCCAATTCGAGATAGATGCTCTTATAGTCGGACACCATTTCAATCCAGAATTTCCAAAGTTGTTAGATTTTCACATACAAGCAGAAAATAAAGAAAAGATTATGCCCTCAGTCATCACTCTCTAAATCCTATAAAGGACATCATCGAAGAGCTCGAAGGGACACAATATGAAAAAATCTCAATGCGAATCAGTAAGCATGCAAGGAGATAAAAGCATGAAGCACAGATTGTTTTCAGTTTGTTTTGATGTTTGATTGTTGTAGATGCAAAATCCTTTTTAGAGACGAGATAGACTGACTGACTCAACTTGAAGCTTCAAAGGACTCTGACTGGATAGGATACATCTAAGATACATTGGAGGCCATAGGATATGACATTGATTGCCCCCAAGTTTGAACATTGATAGGATACAGATGCGCAAGCTGATTGATGTATAAACCGACTTTATCAAAACAAGGATATATACAGACTAAAGCAGACTGAAAGCTGGGAAAGACCAAGATTGTGCTGATAGATGGAGCGTTTGGAACAAGTGGTGCCCATTTGCCGGGTTTTCACCATCTTGGTAGAGATTCTATTTTTGCTACCAAGGCACCTATTTCCAGGTTTTCACCAAGGCACTTTTTTTTTTGTATTTTTTTTTATTTTATTTTTTTTTGTACTTTTGATATTTTTTGATTTTTTTGAATTTTTTGAATTTTTTTTTTTTTTTTGAATTTTTGATATTTTTTGATTTTTTTTGTGAATCATCAAGGCACCTATTGCTAGGTTTTCACCAAGATGTTCATTTTTTTCAGGACTTTTTCAGATTTTTAAGATTTTTTTAGGACATTTACCAAGCACTAAATGCCTTAGGCATAGAATTTCTTCAGATGGAGAACATTGATTGGTTCTCGAGTAGTTCTCCTTCAGTCGTTGAGAGTTGATAGGAACCAGAGCCAAAAGTAGTAGTGATTACAAAGGGACCCAGCCAGTTGGGTTCAAACTTCCCCTTGCGTTCTCGATGGGATTAATTTTTAGGATTTTCTCTCAACACTAGATCACCAACCTGAAATTCTCTGTGTCGGACTTTCTTGTTGTAACCTCTAGACATTCTTTTCTGATACACTCTGAGATGATCATATGCTGCTTGCCTGTGCTCATCTAGTAGTTCTAGTTCTTGTAACCTAGACACTCTGTAGTCATCATCAGGTACTAGACCATGCATTATGATTCTGAGTGATGGGATTTCAACCTCAATAGGTAGTACCACTTCAGACCCATAAACTAAAGCAAAAGGTGTAGCCCCAGTAGGTGTTCTAATACTAGTTCTGTCATTGGTTCTGATATTTGTTCTGATATTGGTTCTGATACTTGTTCTGATATTGGTTCTGATACTGATTCTAATACTTGTTCTGATACTTGTTCTGATACTAGTTCTGATACTAATTCTGATACTGGTTTTGATACTTGTTCTAATACTGGTTCTGATACTGGTTCTGATATTGGGTATACTTGATAGCATCTTTTTCCATTGCAAACTCCCAAGCAAGATCATATCGTGCAATCCCAATGTCTAGCAAGGTGGAGAACAAGAGAGATTGGCAATCTGGTGGAAGAGATGGAAGACAAGAGAATGAAGGAGAATGAAGGGAAGAAATCCTCAAGGGAAAACTCCTAAAGAATACCCAAGCTAGAGAAAAAAATTTATGTAAAGCACATTTGGACAAGTAATGAAAGGCCAGCATAGGATAAGTCATAAAAGTGTAATGCAAGAGCAGGAAAGGATGCATTCCAAAGGAGTAGACATGTCAAGAGGCTTCATAGCACCGTGTTTTACTCTCTTTCTTTTTTTTTTTAATTAGATCAAGACCAAAGGGGAAAAGGATAGCGATAGGCAAAAATGAATGGAGGAAGATGGATATGAAGGCTAAACATGGAACGAATGAAAGCAAGATCATCGTAAGATAGCTCACAAAATAGCTAAATATTCGTGTATGGATCAACATTGTCAAGATCAAAGAGAGAAGATGGAATTGATAAAATATGTAGAAGAACTACGCATGATGCCTGATTGCTAGGTTTTCATCATGGTACTTATCCAAGGTGCCACAAGGAAGTGGTTTTCACCTTAGGATGAAATTTTTGCTCTTTACTTTTGCTACCAAGGTGCTTGTTTTCAGGTTTTCACCAAGGCACATTTTCAATTTTTTGATTTTTTTCATTTCTTTTTTTTTGGAAGAAGGCAAGCTTTTTAGATAGTGCTCCTTCAAAGGATAAACCATGATATACCAAGGATTAAAATGATATGCTCAAAGATGCTGATAGGGAAAGAGAGATGGAAGAAAAAAATGGAGGATAAGGTTTTATGTAAAGCGAGTGAGGTTGGAAGATAGGAGGAATAGGCAAATGAGAAAAAATGATAGAAGGTAGAAGGATAATGCATGGAAGGATTGTAAAAGGGTAGGTGGAAAGGAAGGCAAGTTCAACATCAACACATACCTTGAAGGGTGGTGAGAGAATGGAGGAATCGTGAATGAAGGAATATGTGAAGGAATATGGTGAATGGATAGCAGAGGTTGTGGGTTAGGCACATGAAATAGAAGAATATTTTTGAAGGGAGATGAAGTGGAAGCCTTTGGAAGCTTGAATGTCAATTTCACTTATTGCTCAACACCAGAATCTTTCAAGAGAGACTTTGGAATCCATATAGCCATAGGCTTTTCATTTCTTTTTGGTAATTTGGAGAGAATATCTTCAATTATGAATTTTGGAACCCATACTTGTCTTGTAGTTTTTTTCTTAGATATCTCTTTGGACTTTATATTTCCATGTCTATTAGAGGAGACATGGTGATCTTTTTTTGATGGATTCTTGTATTGCTTCTTTTTCTTGTATTGAACATTCAAGTTACTTCCAAAAGACTTGGGACTTGTGGAAGAAGGAGGATATGACTGGTTTAGATGGGTGGGTGGATGAAAAGGATTCAAGGGTATGCATCTATGTTGATCTTGAGGAAAGATAGGAGATGGAGGTATGTAAGGACCTAAGATGGATGGAAAATTAAGATAGTTAGGAGGGGAAAGTGAAGGGACATAAGGACCCAAGATGGAAGGAAGACATGAAGCCCTTAGTATTGGTGGAAGAGGTCCAAGGATGGAAGTGGAAGATGCAAAAGGATAATCAATAAGTTCATCAGCATCTATATGACAACCAAGGATATCAACATCTTTAGAGTGAGCATTAGAATTTTCAATAGAATCATGGACATCTTGAATATGAGCACCTTCTTTGATAGGATTGTTCAAAGCTTGCAAAGACTCAGGAAGAGTAGAAAGTGGAAATGAACATGGAGTGGTAGAACAAGAAGATGGAACACTTTGATCTTGACAAGGATCTTTGGAAAGCATAAGCATATAATTTTTCTCTTGATTTTCAATAGGCTCAACATTGGAAGTAACAAAACCATTTTTAACAACCTTAATGGAAGTATCATCTTTGGAAAGCACAAGTGTAGTAAGGTTATTTTGATTGTCAATAAGCTCAACAGTGTAAGTAGTAGCTTGATCTTGCTTAGGAGAAGACTTAAGACATGATGGAATGCATGAAAAAGGGTCTATAGGATCAAAAGAACCATGAAGCGAATAAGAGACATCGGGAAAAGGAGTGGATGACATGGAGGGTTCTTGATCTTGATCTTTCTTTATGTTCTTTTTTTATCATTTTTAGAGTCCTCTTGACATGGAGCCACTTCTAAGGACAAGGAAGCATGTTGGGATTGTATGGATGACTTTGGAAGAGATGGTGGAGGACTAGTTGAAGTAGGGATTATAGCATATGAAGGCTTAGGCTCTTTAGGTTTATCATCATTGAAAGTATTTGTAGTCAAGTGAAGGTTAGCTTGAGTTTCTTTAAGAGGTAGCCTTGGAGGATAACTATAGGGAACCACATGAAAAGTATCAGGGCTTGTGTCGAATGAAGGTTCTGTGAAAGATTTGAAAGACTTGGAAGCTTTAGGAAATGTATGGGTATTGGAGGAAGTAGGGGATGGAAGGGAACCATCACTAGACAAAGGTTCAGCATTAACATGATCTTGCTTGAGAGTGTAATCTTTTTTTTCAGCTGAGGAGTTCTTAGAGGAGAGATCCTTGTAGTATTGACATTTCAAGCTAGCATGATGTATTTTATAGTCCTCAGCAGTAGTAGATGGATCATCATCAAGGTATTGTCCACAAAAGCCATCAAAATATCTTTCAAAATCAGAATCATATGGATCACCATCACGATCTATCCAATGTGATGGCCCATTTGTAGTAAGTAGGAATGAATGACGAGGAGGACTCTTAGGAACAGAGGTGTCATAGGTATCATTACATTGTCTATCATCATAGTCATCATAGTCTCCAAAGATAGATGTGTCACTCTCTGTGGAAGAGGTATCATATTGCTCAAATTTTGTCTGGGGGCATGGTGACATGTAGAAGTCTTTATCAAATGGAAAAGAGGATAGAGATTCCATGGAGAACTCTTTAGATTCCTTTTCTTTTTTAAGATTGTTAAGTTCAACTTGCATAGCTTGCAGCTGCTTCATCATAGCGGTGATCAGAATTTCTTCCTCATGTGTACTGATTCTTTGAGACATGTGTACTGATTTTCAATAGCTACTGATTTGTTCTTGACACAATGATATTTTTGATAGATTTTGGAACTAGGTTGGAAACATTGGATATCTTGCAATTTGACAATTTTTGACAACTCTCTCAAATTTTTCCAAACGACACTCTACAGACTCATACGACACTGGGTAGTCTATGAACAACAGTTGCTAAACTTGTACGACAGTTGGGTAGCAATGAAATGACACTTGACAAAACTTGTATGACTTTTGACTTTCTGAAATGACTTTTGACTCCAAAAAGAATTTACGTCAATTTTTGCAAAATTTAAGGTCTTCAATTTTGGGATTGTTTGCAAATTGTACTGTCCAAATTTTGAAGGTTATACCAGATTTGATCATTTTTAATAGCCAAGTAGATAAACAAACACGCAGAACAGCAAGCAAGTGATTCCAAGCACGTCTGAAAACAATGAACAAGGGTAAAAGCAACCTTGCGCATGAACAATCAAGTGACCAAATTGTGCTAATCCCTGAGAGTACTAATTGTGTATGTTCTAAAAAGTTTTGCAATAACACACATATACCCTATAAAATGAAAATTTGGCCTCTCTAAGGTTTTTAGTAATGGTTTGACTCTGCAACTTTTATGATTCAAAGGGGTGAACTCTAATCCTGGTGCACCAGGGTTTTGACACAGTCTGAGAACTTAATCTTCAAGAGCTACTAGGGAGATCTGACAACCCAACAATGAACTATACCCATGGATATTTCTTCCACAAGGACATTTATATAGCGACTGTCACTACCACGGTGAAAATGGCTATGACCGCTTGAGGTTTTGTCAACACAGTTTGCCCTATGAAGGGATTGTCTGCTACAATTAACCCTCTCTAAAGGTGACTCATAGATTTATACCACAAGGGGACTTGGCTCCAAATTTAAGGTTTTGACACCTCTTCACTTTTAACTCAAACAAAGCAAGCAGATTAATCCGACACGCTAAGATAAAATTTTGTTCCACCAAGGTCTGTGATATCAACTCCATGTGATCTATCAACCTCTCCAAGGAGAGAATGTATCAATCAATAAGAGAAGATGCACTAACCAATTTTGATTCACCAAAGCTCATGATATCAACCCCATGTGATCTATCAACCTCTCCAGAGAGAGAATGTGTCGATCAATAAGAGAAGATGCACTAACCAAGTTGAATGTGAAACACACTAAGTATCCTCCCTACCTACAAGGATTCTATTGTCAAGAAAGATTTCGCTAGGAATCCAATCTCTCAAGAATCACGAATAGTGTTCATAGGGCCTAATTACTATGTGAGCACAGATATATTCCCGAAAGCAAATCTACCAAAAGCATCCAAAAAGTAGAAAGAGGAACACTTAACGCTTAAAGAAAATATGAGATGAGTCCACAAGGTGGAACACTTAACACCTCACACAAGCTGAAAATGAGTCCACAACTTAGAAAATAAGTGAGTTCCTAAAAGCACAAAAGGGTTGCCAAGTGGAACACTTAACGCTTCTGTCCTGTTGACCCCTCCTCTTTATGGTGCTGAGATTGCAACCACGGGGTGGAAATGAGGGGCTGGCGGATTAGCGAGTCCAATAACCCAAGATAGCAATCAAGATCAATCACAAGTATTCTAAGACTACTTAATGAATCCTTAAGGGATCACAACCTAGTATCAAATTATGCAAGTGTGTAGAAATAGATCAAAAGCATGAAAAGATGCACACAAGCTTGACACATAAGAGATTTATTGTAAGTCCAAATCGAAATATTTTCAGAATAAGGAGAATACCTCGTGATCCTTGCAACGCGCTTAGTAGATTCTACCTAATTTTTAGCAATTTTTATTGAGCTTTTCCATGCAAGCAAGTGACGAACTCTCCAACAAGCAAACAAGCAAACAAGATATGCAAAATATATTCAACTTATGAAAACCATAGGGTTAGCTCTAAAAATCAATTTTTAGGAGCAATAATAACCATAAATTAATCCAAATGACAAATCATATCATGCATTGAATCATATGAAAAATAAGTGCATACCCATCATAAAATTTTAATTTTTTTGCACTACATTTGACCTAGTCAACAAGATCTGATTTTTTTGATATGATTTTGGCCACAAAAATAGAAATTCAGAATAGAGACCCATACTAAAAAATAGAGGGCTTTCCAAAAATGCAAAAATTTTAGAAAAATCTCTTCATTTGTGCCCTAGAGACCCATTTTATCAAAACAGACTAGTTTTTGTAAATTGACTATTTGAGCTACTAAATTGAATCCAAATTTAAAATACAAAGAATATACCCCCTATATAATTTGAAGATATTTCCGAAAATATAAAAATTTCAGAAAAATATGATTATTTGCGTCAGATATTAATTTTTTATGAAAAATTGAAAAAAAATTATTAAAAATTCAAAATAATTCAAAAAATTCTGAATTTTTTGTCAAAGCTTCCCTGATATGTCTCCAACTTGAAAAAAAAATTTCAGACCAAAAATCTAAGCCGTTTGGGAGATAAAATAAATCTTTGAAATTTAGGGTTTTAGCTCCAAGAATCAAAATCAGCATACAAAGGTGGGTTGCCCCACGGTGGGCGCTAGAAATGTGTGTGTAAAAATTTTACCTGATCTATGGACACAAAACTTAGTAAAACATTAGAGGTTAGTGATAATCAAAATCATGCAAAATTGAAATCTATCTAACCAAGCGATTTACTGCCTTCTAATAGGTGCGAGATTAATGTTCTTAGATTGTAATCGAGATCAGTGACCTAGACGACACCTAAATGAAGGATTTGAATGCAAAAGATGGATATGAAATTGAATGCAATTAATCTATATTTTTGATATTTTCTATGCAATAAGAATGATAAAAACCGATATGAATCTATGCTAGATGAAATTGATATGCTATGAATTGATCTATCTAACAATGATATGCAAAGCTATGAAATTCTATGCTATGATATGAAAAATATGCAATTGAAATTGATCTCACAAAGCTTTGAATTCGCAAGTTGATTCTTTCAAGCTCCAACTGTGCAAATTCTCCGAATCTGATATGCTATGATTCCTGTAGAGTAAGTTTGCAATTTGCGAGATGATTGAGAGATGAGTTATGAAGAGATGAGCCTTGTTTTTATAGAAATCCAAGGCTTTGGAGGTGCATGGATAAAAGTCATAAATCACTCAAATAACTCAGGTTGATTTTTGAGTTATTTTTAAATAAAGGATAATTAACTCACAAAAATATGCAAAAGCTAAGCTTTAACTCAAAATAGAGTTTAGCTTTAATTGATAATTGATAGTTGTTTGCTTTTATGATTGTGCATGTTTTATTTATGAATTAATTTAATAATAAAGTGATTTATTTCTAACTTAATTGCTTTTAAAAATAAAACAATTGATTTATGGGTTAATCAATTATTTAATCAAATTTTTATTAAAAATTATATTATTAAATAATGACAACTTGCTTTAATTAATTAAATAAGAATTTAATCAATTATTCATATGATATTAGATTTATTGTCAAAATTAAATAATATAATTAATAATAGATATAATTAAATTTAATTACACAATTAAGTGGCAAGATATTAAATCTAATTAATTAAATATAAAAATATTCAATTAATCAAGCTTTAGGATAAATGTGATTTATTGCCAAATAATTATAAAATTAAAGATAATTATGATGATTAAGAATATTACTAAGAATATTCTCTGATGCAGAATTTAAGATAATCAATTAGGATTCGATGATGTTTAGATGTGCCTTAGATTAGGACTTTGATGTCAATTTCGTTTGAATTGAAGATGTAGGAGATTAGTGAACTTATAGCCCATTTTGGGGGTATTACACTAATATGATTAGTTTACCTCCTATTCGACCTCTTTTACCTGTTACAATTGCCTCTAAATCTTTTGATCAAAATGCTTTTTGTCACTATCATCGTCAGAATGGTCATGATACTAAGAAATGTTATCCTTTAAAACATAAGGTTCAAGACTTAATTGACTCTAATACCTTATTTGTTGATAATCTTGATGGTAGTGGGAACAAATCTATTTCTCCTCCTAATCAAAACCTTTAAATCTATACAAATCCTTTACCTACGCATGATACTAATACAATTTCTCAACCATCTGCTGTGGAAATTGTGTATGATTCAAAGATGGATGATCTCAATCATGTTGTTAATCAAGTGGATCATGTTGGTCAATCTATATCTCCACCTCAACCTCAGATTCAATCTCAAGTTCAATCTCAACCTCAACCAAAACCTAAGCCTAAATTGAAAACTCAACCCAACCCTTGACAACAACCTAAGAATAAAAGACCTCGGGAACTTTTGATTACCTTTGATGACTTTGAGACTATTAAGGCTCCTGATGGTCCCCTTTATATTTATGCCAGGATTTCTCATAAATCTACTCGTGGTTGTCTTGTTGATCCTACATCCTTAGTCAATGTTATTACTGAAGAAAATATTTTTATGAAAAAATTACATGATTCTTATGATACATTAGATGTGTGGATTCAAACTTGTACTGGTTTTCTTTATCCATCATTTGGTTCTATTACTTTACTAGTTGAACTCTGTGGAAAAATTGTGAACACTACCTTTGTTGTGGTTCCTACTTCTGATCAATTTCAAGTTAAGTTAGGTTTTCCTTGGTTGAATGCCATGCATGTTGTTGCTTCACCTATCCATAAGTGTCTTAAGTTCATTCATGATGAAGAAGTGAAGATGATTAATCATAGTTTATATCAACCTTCTAGGCCAAGAGATTGTGCCACTCTTGATTTCTTTTGGCCTTCATTACCTAATTCATGTCCTCCTCAACCTGATAATATTTTTCATTCATATCAAGCTTATAAACATCGTAAGATTCTTGAATTAAGCATACCTCCTATGGATCTTAATCGTGGTCTTTTGCCTACACCTTTTATACCTCCTTTAACTATGGCTTCTAGTTCTGTTAATCAAGTTCCTTCTATCACTCTTCCTAAAGGACCTATCAAAGATCATGTGATTGTTCCTCCTATTGTTGATAATCCTATTGATCTTCCTAAAGAACCTATGACAGATCCTATGATTGTTCCTCCTATTTCTCAACCTATTTCAAATAGATCAAAACATAATCAATCTACCAATGAACATCGTAAAAAGTGTCATGCTCATGCTAAAGCTCATAATTTTATTCTTCAAAGATCTCTACCTTCTTTGGATAAACCTATGCATGATGTGTTAGAAGAAGTTGTTACTAATAATGATGTTAATATGCATGATTATGATGATTCTATTCATATATTAGATCCTATTTTGATTAATTTGGATGAAGAAGATACTCTTGATGATACTGATGATGTTAAGGATGAATATGAGACTATTGACATTGAGATTGATTTACCTAATATGCTTTCATCATAATTAACTCTTACACCTAGTGTCGAACATTGTGATTCTCAAGATGATCCTTGTTTGAAACTAGCTATCATTCCTACTATGTTGGATATAGTCCGTCTTGCGAGTTACCCACCTTCCCTAAATGATATACAATGAGATGGGGAGAGTAGGTGGCATGCTTGATCGACTTGTCCTTCATGGTAGATTTGTTGTGTGTTTTCTTGTTGTATTGTGCTTCTTTTGTAATGTGTTTGCTAAATGTTGTTAGATTCTTTTATATGATCCTTGTTACTCAGTCGGTATAAGGTGATAAAGGAATTGAAACTGTTGTTCAAATTCCTCTATATGTATCTCTATTCTTCTATGCATTGTTCAATGTTATGTTGTAATTGTGCTATTATTCGTAAATGTTTCCTTGTGTAATCTAATTAGATTCAGGATATGGTAGCACTAAATTATTTTGGGTCTCCATGTCATGGTCTGAAAAGATTCTCCTTTGTATATCTCATGTGATATTTCCTCCTTTGTGATCATAGTTCTACTTTCTTTGGGGAATGATGTCAATAGATTTGAAATAATATCATATATATATTATCTTATGATCATACTGACCCCATGGTAGGTAGATCCCTTCTGTGTTCTCTGTATGTTTCTGTGATATTTCCCTTGACTTGTCTTCATCTGGGGGCATCTTGATGTGGAAATGTAATCAGTGGAGTTGTTTATGTTTTTGTTAAAGCCATTGCTCTTGTTAAAGTGTCAGCAATGACTTTAACGTGGGGGCATATGCTCTGCTCACTTATTGCACACACACACTTTTTGATATGCACATATTTTTCAAAATACTCTTTTCTCCCTTTTTGGATTAGTAATTAATCCTTAAAGCATGGATTTATATTTTAGGATCTCTTGATCCCTCCAGTTTCAAATATACATATATTTTGATCCCTTAAGGTCAGAGGTGTCCTTAAGATTGGATCTCTTTAGTTTTTTTGTTTTTATTCTTATGGAATAGAATATTCCTAAGGGTGAATCCTTGATGGGTTGACTAGTGATTAACCATATTCACTAGGTAGTTCAATTCCATCTTTCCAGTTGTGCTATTTCCTTGTGTGGTTCACAATGGGACATAAGTTCTCATTTAGTGAGGTAATCACACCCTTTCTTTCTCTCTCTAGAGATGTCTCTCTTATTGTGATCTAGGAGTCGATGAAGACTTGAGTCCCTAGGGGCTTAAGGTTTCTCTTTTTCCCTTGGATTACGATAAGATTATCTTTTCATTACGATCTCCTTTACCAAGAGTTTGCATCGAGTCCATACTCTTGCTAAAGTGGGGGCTTAATGTATCATCTTAAAATGGAAGCACTTCCATGATAAGATAATTTATCCCTCTGAGTAAGTGATTTGGGGTCATGTTAAGCACCTTAATTAGGTCTTTTCATGTATCTAGCTTTTCCCCATGTTCTGCTTTCCTCTGCACCTGATTTTTACTTCATATATGCATTTCCTAGCATTCTGAGTCAGGATCCTGAGGTTTTTGACCACAAGGTCCAAGTTGACCTTGACCTTGACCTAGTCAGGATCAACCTCGACCTTGACCTAGGTTAGAGTCGAGCTCATCCTTGACCCCTTGTCTAGATTTCAAATTTCCTTGATTTTCGGGTGTCGGGTTTCAGGAATATTTGTTTTCCCGCCTCCGGGTCGGCCATTTCAAGTTTCAAAATGGTAAATCTTTAAATTGCATTTAATCTAGGTATATTTTCTAAAGGTTAGGACCTAATTGAGATTTAATTCTCCAAGGTGGCCCCTCTAGAGGATTGTGCCCTAGTTCACTATAAAAGGAGGCCTTCCTCTCTCATTTTGATCATCAAGTTTTGTGATAACACATCTCTCAAGCAATTTCATAAGCAAGCTCTCAAGTGTAAGGAAGTGAATTCAAGCATTCAAGAAAGCCTTCAAGCATTCAAGTGTTCAAGCATTCAGCCATCAAGGAGATCCATTATTAGCCATTGAAGGATTCAATCTCTTTGGAGCCCCCTTGAAGATCCATCCTTCTACATTCATCCAAGCTTCCTCATATGCAAAGATCAATTCAAGATTGGTGTTGAAGATCAAATTCCATTGATTTGAGACATCCTACATTCATTCTACATCCATTAAAGCATTCCTACTTGTGGATTTGAGGATTCAAATCCTCTACAAGGACTTCAACATAAGCGAGGTGAATTGTTTCAATTGCTTTGTTTATGCACACTAAATTTCAATTCAATTTCAAGGTTAATTCTTCAATTGGGGTTTGACCAAGGAAAACCCCCCATATAAACAAAACACCCCTTTTTCTTGTAGGTACAGGTGTGGAATTTTGGATCTGAGATCAGATTTGGATACCCTTTTCAACAAACTTCTGAGATCTGCGAACAAAGTCAGAATCGACCTTAAAATAAAGAATCTAACCTTTGACCTTTTATGAGGGTCAAAGACTACCTGCTATTAGAAAGATAAAATATTTATGGGTTTTCTTCATCTCGACATTTCCAGTCTGAAACAGGTTGCAGAATTGGCTGAAAGTACACACAAAGATGAGAAATTGGCATTTTCCAGATTTTCCCTAATTTGAGGTTAGTACTTGTATTTCAATTATTTTAGATTTCAAGAATAATTCTCCAGAGGTAAATATAGGGTTTTTCTCTATCTTTCATATTCTCCATAGATTGATTTGATTGTGTATTAACCTTTTGGTTCATCAAATTGGATCTCTCCTTTGGGAATTTGGATTTAGGAGTGGATCTCATATTTCCCCCATACATTACATTGAATAGAGGTGATTCCATTTCACCACTATTCAACAAGCTTTTGAGAAATTTAAGGAGTATCTTGAAAATCCTCCTATCTTGTAGCCAGCTAAATTTGATAAACCATTCCATTTATATACTTCAGCGACTCTAAAGGCCTTGAGTGCATTGTTATCTCAAAATGATAATGATGGTAGCGAAAGACTTGTGTATTACATTAGTCAGACTTTACTTGATTACGAAACAAGATACACAGATTTGGAACTTGACAATGTCTAGCTGAAGTTTATGCATGTCAGAAACTCAGGCATTACCTTATAAATGCTGAAGTTAATGTGATTGTTAAATTTGATCCTTTGAAACATCTTTTCTCCCAAACTGATCTCTTTGGCCAGTTGGCAAAGTGGGTGATGTTGCTTACAGAATTTGATCTTAATTTCATTTCTCAAAAGTCTATTAAGGGATAGGCTTTGACAGATTATTTAGCTGAAGCTCCTTGTCCTCATCCTGATACATGCTCTACTTCAATATAATTCCCTAATGATAATATTCTATCTATTCAACAAGATGATATTTGGGAATTATATTTTGATGGGTCTAAATGTAAGATAGATTTTGGTGTGGGTATTATTTTGATTCCCCCTATGAAAAAACCCATCCCTTTATCATACAAATTAAACTTTCATTGTACTAATAACATTGTGGAGTATGAAGCTCTTATAGATGACCTATGAGTAGCTTCATCTCTTAATATCAAACATTTACAAATATATAGAGATTCACAATTAATTGTTGAATAGATTAAAGGAGGATATCAGACTAAAAATGATAAAATGACACAATATAGAGATTTAGCTCTTGATGCACTTTCACAATTCTCCTCTTATACGATTTAGACTTTACCTAGGAAGGATAATCGACATGCATACACCATGGCAAGTGCAGCTTCTTTGGTTTGTCTTGAGAATAATGCAGAAAAATTTCAATTTACTATACAAACTCTTAAAAGCCCTGCAATTTCTAAAAAGATTACCTCTGATTGTTTCAATTTGCATTTGGATGAATGGTATTCACATATTTTTCATTTTTTGAAGGATGGTACTTTTCCTGAATCAGCAACAAGGAACACACGTAATTGTATTAGGAAGCTTGTAGCACGTTACATCATTTTAGGAGATACGCTTTACAAACGCTCTTATGAAGGATTATTATTAAGATGTCTTAATAGAACTGAAATCCTCATAGCTTTGGAAGAAGCTCATTCTAGTTCTTGTGGGGGACATTTTGGTGGAAAATCCCTAGTTAATAAATTTCTCAGAATGGGATATTATTGGAAAACAATGGAATAAGATTCTTTCATGTTTGTTAAGAAATGTCCTCAATGTCAACAACATAGTAATTTGATTCATGAGCTTCGTAATCAAGTTTCTCCATGGTCTTTTAGTGTTTGGGGTTTTGACCTTATTGGAAAAATCTCACCAGCTTCTTCTCAAGGACATACTTACATTCTAACAACTACGGATTATCTCACAAAGTGGGTAGTGTGTGTGTGTGAATTTTGTACCTAGCTATAAATACAACACTTCAGTAAAACATTAGAGGTTAGCAAAAATCAAAATATGCAAATAAGAACAATATAGCTAACCAGGCAATTTACGGCCTTCTAGTAGGTGCGAGTATGGTATTCTTAGATTAGACCGAGGTCAGTGACAATGCAACACCTGAATGAAGGATTTAAATGATGAAAGCAATAAAATATGAATGCAAATTAATCTATTTTTTTATTTTTGATGCAATAAGATGAGAAAAACTGATAATAAATTAATCTAAATGGATTGAAATGATATGCAAATTAAGCTAACAATGATATGAAATATGAAACTAGAATGAATTGAAAACAAGATTGATCTCACAAAACGTTGATTTACAAGAAGCTTGATGATTCCTCTAATGTCAATTCGCCAAAGTAAGTATGCAAATTCTGTGGATGATTTGTAAAGAGTTGAGCCTTGATTTTATAGAAATCCAAGGCTTGAGGGTGCATGGAAAAAGTCATAAATCACTCTTGATGAACTCAGGTTGATTTTTGAGTTAACAAGAAATTAGAAATAGATAACTCATAAAATCATGCAAAATCATGCAAGAACAACTTTTTAACTCAAATCAGAAGTTTAGATCAACTTTGAACTCAAAATAGATGTTGAGTTTTGAAAAGATAACAACTTGAATTGATTTTATGATTTAAAGTTTAACTGCTCTTTGAATGTGCACAAATAATTATGAATTAATTAAATAAATAAAGTGATTTATCTTCAACTTAACTGATTTTAAATTTAAAAATAACTGATTTGTGGGTTAATCAATTATTTTAATCAAACTTTTATTCAAAACTATATTATTAAATATTGACAACTTGGATTTAATCAATTATTCGTAGGAGATTTGATTTATTGTCAAAATTAAATAATATAATTAGGAATAAATAGAATTAAATCTAATTAAATAATTAAGTTGTAGAATTAAATTAATTAATTAAATATTCATAATATTCAATTAATCAAACTTTAGGATAAATAGGATTCATCACCAAATAATAATTAAATTAAAGATAATTAGAATAAATAGGAATATTGCTAGGAATATTCCCCGATGCAGAATTTATGATAAAATCAATTAGGATTTTGATAATGTGCAGATGTGCCTTAGGTTAGGACTTTGATGTTGATTTCATTCGAATTGAAGATGTAGGAGGTTAATGAACCTATAGCCCATTTTTGGGGTATTACATTTTGCCCCTCTTTGAATCACTCTGCAAAGCACAGTGGTTCAGAGAATAGTATGTGTTTTGATATACGTATGAAATTGATTTGAAAGATTAAAGATTGAAAGATATAGACCCAGGCCCAGAATGACTAGGAGTCGAGATGATGCTAGCTATATCAACAATGAACCAGTGATTACGAAAAAGTGCCAAAATGCCTGATTCTAAACCTTATGATTGTGAAGAAGTGAGTGATTGATTCCAGACCTCAATGTCCTTGTATGAATCATATTGGTATCACATCTTGAACCCATTAGTTATGAAGAACCAAGGAAATAACACTAACAAACTGATAGTTATGAAAAGATGATACAGTTTACAAGATAGATTTGGATACTAGATGAATCTGATATGCCCCGAGAGATGATAGATTTTCCCCAAGTGATGAGGACTTTAGATGAATTAGAAAATAGACATGGTTGTTGTCCTGATTGCTGAGGAAAGATTGATTGATAGAATTGAGTTATAGACTTTGAATGATGTGCAATGTCATGCCCCCTTTGGGATTAAAATTGAAATCTGACAAGAAAAGTCAGCATTTATAGTTTAGAAGCATGTTAATTGATTTGAGAAATGGTTATACACGTCCGGGAATGTGTTCTACATTGTTTAGAGGTCCTGGAGACCAAGTTTGACTAGGTTTGACCATGAGTTGACCATGGTTAACCAAGTTGAAATTTTGATAATTTGATGTAAGATAATCAGTTAAGTTGAATTTTGGATTTCTTTGATGATTGAAGGTCGATTATGCAAGTAGTTAAATAATATGAATGATCTTAGATTTTGATTTTGATCCCGAAAAAGGATTCTACTTCTTGTTTCGTTGGAGGAACCTTCATGTGAGATTCAGCTCTTATGATATGTTTTTAGCATTTTTTAAGAATCGTTTAAGCATTTAAGTTTAATTCAATAATTTGTGAGATCATGCAATCATGCAAAGTGCAAAATGAAATGCAGAATGAAATGAAAACCTAGGACCTAGGACCTAGTCACTGATCATGTGTCGGTCATTCTCATCATTGAATTTTTAGGTAACTAGATAAATCAATACAATGCCCACTAGTTATGAAACCATAGACATATGAATATTGATTTTTATGCTGAAGAATCAATACAACGCCCATTGGCTAGACAACCATAGACATATGAATATTGATTTTGTTTTCAGAATGTCAGATTAGATATAAGCACCAAGGAATAAGCGCTAGGATGACCTAAATATCATGTCCATTTTGATATAGCAATTTGTATAAGCATCAAAACATAGACGTTGTGATGACCTGAATATGCCTTGCATTACAAACACATCAAGCAGTGAAGAGATCATTCTAAATCCAATGTGAATTACCTGTAGTGACCCTTTATCGTTCACATCCTTAGGTAAGATCATGTTTCATAGTAGGAGAAAGAATGTACTCAAAAAGACAATAGTTAGATCAAACTTCTTTGAATTTTCCAGGTATCAATGGTCAAGGTACTCATGGCCATCCAATTCGAGATAGAGGCTCTTATAGACGGACACCATTTCATCCAAAATTTCCAAAGTTGTTAGATTTTCACATACAAGCAGAAGACAAAGAAAAGATTATGCCCCCAGTCATCACTCTCTAAATCCTGTACAGGACATCATCAAATAGCTCGAGGTAACATAATATGCAAAAATCTCAATGTGAATCAGTAAGCATACAAGGAGATAAAATCATGTGAAGCATAGATTTTTTTCATTTTGTGTTGATGTTTGATTGCATTGTTATAGATGCAAAATCCTTTCTAGAGAGGAGATAGATAGAATGACTCAAATAAAGATTCAAAGGACCTTGATTGGATATGAATCATCTGAGGTATACTGGAGACCATAGGATATGAATTTGATTGCCCCCAAGTTTGAACATTGATAGGATACAAACGCTTTAGCTGATTGGTGTATAGACTGACTTATTGAAAATAGGAATGCAGGAACAAACCAAGAGATATGTACAAAATAAAGCAAGACTGAAAGATGGGAAAGACCAAGATTGCCCTGATAGATGGAGCATTTTGAAACAAGTGGTGCCCATTTTTTAGGTTTTCACCATCTTGGCAGAGATTCTATTTTTTCTACCAAGGTGCCTGTTTCTAGGTTTTCACCAAGGCACTTTTTCTTTTTCTCATTTTTTTGTATTTTTATTTTTCTCAATTTTTTTTGTACTTTTGATATTTTTTACTTTTTTTGTGAATCAGCAAGGCACCTATTGCTAGGTTTTCACCAAGATGTTCATTTTTTTAGGACTTTTTCCAATTTTTAAGATTTTTTCAAGACATTTTACCATAGACTGAATGCCTTAGGCATAGAATTTCTTTAGATGGAGAACATTTATTGCTTCTCAGAGCTATTCTCCTTTAGTCATTGAGAGTTGATAGGCACCAGAGCCAAAAGTAGCAGTGATAACAAAGGGACCTAGCCAGTTGGGTTCAAACTTCCCCTTGTGCTCTCTATGTGATTGATTTTTAGGATTCTCTCTCAAGACTAGATCGCCAACCTGAAATTCTTTGTGTCTGACTTTCTTGTTGTAACCTCTAGACATTATCTTTTGATATACTCTAAGATGATCATACGTTGCTTGTCTGTGCTCATCTAGTAGTTCAATTTCTTGCAACCTAGACACTTTGTAGTCATCATCAGTTACTAGATCATGCATTCTAATTCTTAGTGATGGGATTTCAACCTCAATAGGAAATACTGCTTCAGTATGTACAAAGGATGCCCCTAGATAGAATGGGCATCGAACTCCCAAGAAAGATCACATCGTGTAGTCCCAATGTCTAGCAAGGTGGAGAACAAGAGGGATTAGAAAGCTAGTGGAAGAGATGGAAGACAAGAGAATGAAGGAGAATGAAGGGAAGAAATCCTCAAGGGTACCCAAGCTAGGGAAAAATTTTCATGTAAAGCACATTTGGACAAGCAATGAAAGGCCAGCATAGGATAAGTCATAAAAGTGTAACGCCAAAGAAGGAAAGGATGTAGTCCAAAGGAGTAGACATGTCAAGAGGTTTCAAAGCATCATTTTCTACTCTTTTTTTATTAGATCAAGACCTAAGGGGATAAGGATAGCGAAAGGCTAGAATGAATGGAAAAAAATAAATATGAAGACTAAATAGGAAGGGAATGAAAGAAAGATCATCATAAGATAGCTCACAAGATAGCCAAATGTTCATGTATAGATCAACATTGTCAAGATCAAAGAGACAAGATGGAATGGATGAAATATGTAGAAGAACTACACATGATGCCTGAGTGCCAGGTTTTCATCATGGTACTTATCCAAGGTACCTAGCTGTAAACACAACACTTCAGTAAAACATTAGAGGCTAGCAAAAATCAAAATATGCAAATAAGAACAATATAGCTAACTAGGTGATTTACTACCTTCTAGTAGGTGCAACTATGGTATTCTCAGTTTAGACCGAGGTTAGTGACAATGCAACACCTAAATGAAGGATTTAAATGATGAAAGCAATAAAATATGAATGCAAATTAATCTTTTTTTTTTTAATTTTTGATGCAATAAGATGAGAAAAACTGATAATAAATTAATCTAAATGGATTGAAATGATATGCAAATTAAGCTAACAATGATATGAAATATGAAACTAGAATGAATTGAAAACAAGATTGATCTCACAAAACATTGATTCGCAAGAAGCTTGATGATTCCTCTAATGTCAATTTGCCAGAGTAAGTATGCAAATTCTGTGGATGATTTGTAAAGAGCTAAGCCTTGATTTTATAGAAATCCAAGGCTTGAGGGTGCATGGAAAAAGTCATAAATCACTCTTGATGAACTCAGGTTGATTTTTGAGTTAACAAGAAATTAGAAATAGATAACTCATAAAATCATGCAAAATCATGCAAGAACAACTTTTTAACTCAAATTAGAAGTTTAGATCAACTTTGAACTCAAAATAGATGTTGAGTTTTGAAAAGATAACAACTTGAATTGATTTTATGATTTAAAGTTTAACTGCTCTTTGAATGTGTACAAATAATTATGAATTAATTAAATAAATAAAGTGATTTATCTTCAACTTAACTGATTTTAAATTTAAAAATAACTGATTTGTGGGTTAATCAATTATTTTAATCAAACTTTTATTCAAAACTATATTATTAAATATTGACAACTTGGATTTAATCAATTATTCGTAGGAGATTTGATTTATTGTCAAAATTAAATAATATAATTAGGAATAAATAGAATTAAATCTAATTAAATAATTAAGTTGTAGAATTAAATTAATTAATTAAATATTCATAATATTCAATTAATCAAACTTTAGGATAAATAGGATTCATCACCAAATAATAATTAAATTAAAGATAATTAGAATAAATAGGAATATTGCTAGGAATATTCCCTGATGCAGAATTTATGATAAAATCAATTAGGATTTTGATAATGTGCAGATGTGCCTTAGGTTAGGACTTCGATGTTGATTTCATTCGAATTGAAGATGTAGGAGGTTAATGAACCTATAGCCCATTTTTGGGGCATTATAGGTATAAGTTGTCCCTCTTTGTTCAACAATGACATATGTTATTTTTTATTTCATCCTTAATAAAATCATAACAAGATTTGGTATTCCTTCGATGATAATTTTGGATAATGGTACCTCTTTTAAAAATAAAGAAGTCATGAAATTCTTGTTGAAATATAGAATTCAACACATATTTTCAACTCCTTATTATCCTCAATCTAATGGACAAGTTGAAGCATCAAACAAAATCATTGAACAAATTTTGAGAAAAATAGTTAGTAAGCATGTGAAAGATTGGCATACTCAATTGACTTATGCTTTATGGGCTTATAGGACTAGTGTTTGTACTACCATGGGTACTTCTCCTTACAACTTTGTCTATGGTACTGATGCTATTATACCCTTTGGAACTAGAAATATCTTCTCTACGTGTTTTGTTTCATGGGATAATTGATAAAGATACTTTTCATGAACAACGCTTACAAGAGCTATAAATGTTGGATGAACAATGACTACATGCATTAGAACATATAAAATCTTATCATAAATCTCTTCAGAAACAATACAATCATAAGGTAATTGAATGAACATTTGCGGTTAGTGATTTAGTCCTTTATGAGAATCAACAAAATGTGAATGCTTTACCGGGCGAAAAAGGAAAATTTAGCCCTAATTGTCTTGGACCTTTTGCTTTTATTGAAAACTTTGGTTCAGGTGCTTATAAACTTGCTAATACGAATGGTGTTTCTTTTAAGGAACCCATTAATATTATGCATCTCAAATGTTATTATCCTTAATTTCATTTTCATTCTTTCTTGTGCATTTATGTATTCCTTATAAACTTTGTTTTATAGGTCATGTAGTTCTAACAAAATTACATATTGAATATATTTATGCACTTTTTCTTTCTTTCTATTAAGTTTTATATTGATGAAAGCATAGTAATCAAACATAGAAATAATTAGTAGAGAAAGTTTTTCATTCATCAAAAGAGTTTTTCAAGTTTTGATACATATGTGGCCAATGACCCTATTTATCACTACATCTATCACTATGCTCTAATGGACGATGGCTCCCAGATCTCTTTGCCCTATGATAGGAAGATGAAAATTTGTGTGTCCATCTGTGGCTCCTCGATATGCTTATACCCTGTGGATGCTCTCGGGCACTTTATAACTCAGCTATCCACTTCTCCTCCCTTTCTCTACATAGCCTCAACTCTCACTAGATGCATGCAAAGATGTTGGCATACCTATTAGGATCTTTGCACCTAATGGAAGAATCTTGCTCATCGACTGGTAGTTAGTAGGATATAATTGTATCCTTGAGAATCTTAGATACAAAGCTCCTCCACTCTGCTACACTAGCTATAGAATGAAATTACAATTATCAGTCTAGTGTCTTTCTATCTCAAATCAAATCACATTTTCAATAAAATTTCATATTTCATACCTAGGTCTCCCTCCTGGACATCACTAAAGTGTCTAGATGGTGGGGGCATGGAGTGACTACTCTCTCCATGCTCGCCATATCTAGGTCTTGATGGTGGTGTCTTTGTGTGGGTCCGTGGTAGCCGTTGTGATCTCAGTGGTGATGCATGAGTAATGTGTATATCTACACTAGTATCACCAGCTAATGGCATGTCCTCCACTCTCTCCTCTTCTCTCTCTACTCTTTCCTCCTCCATGGGATCTCCCTAAGAGATGTGCTCCTCCTCATCTCTGACATCTTCATCCTCCTCTATGGTACCACTATCTTAGTGTGTCCTCTTTGAAAATCTTGGATCACCTATGGGATAATCCTTAGGGAAGATGGGGCGAGTCCCCTGTAGACTCTAGTACCTAATGTAATCCTGGCTCATGCCTAAATAGGTCACATCTGATGGTACCTCTATGTCCTCTATCTCATCTGCATCAATGCCATCTATCTCTACTATTGATGGTCAGTGCATGGCACCGGGTCTCTTATAGTACCTCATCAAATGTACATAGCGAGGTACTACTCTAGGGACTCCCTGTAATAGATTGAACTACCTCATCACCTAATCATAATAGTATGGCATCACTATATGACTCTGATGACCCTCTAGTAGCTTCTTCCATTGTGAATATCTCATATGTAGTCATGTATCAGGCCACTCTATCATCTGGCAGTAGGGTCTCCATATCACATCGATGCTCAAAATGTGGTCTAGATGTACCCTCCAATAGAGGATATCTCCAAACTACCAAGCATCTCTTAGAGGATATGCAAAGACTCTCATTTTACTTGCATCTACCATCACTGGAACTCCCTATGGATGTGTACATGAGAAATGCTCAAACAACCAAATTTGCAAGAGTGTGCATATTGATAGACTCTCCCTTTGATACCTCACTAGTTGACCTAGCTAATGGTATAGCTGGGCTAACATGCTGCAACCCCATGAGAACATGGTCCTCTCCTGCCCCATCCTCTATATAAGATGTGTACAAAATATGGTACCCTTTGAGTTGGGTAACACAACCAAGGATACTATGAAAAGCATCACCCTCCATACTAAAGGTGTAGGGCATGACAATATGGATGATAATAGGACCTAATCTGACCAGGTCCGCATCTTCAGAACTCATCCTATACAATACTCTACATCTGTATGAATCTCCTCACAAGAATGTTGTTCTCTAGGTTTGACAATCTCACCTCAGACTAGAAGCCACATGATCCTGTAGACATCCTCTAAGGTCACTGTGATCTCTCTAGAGGGAAGATGGAAGGAGCATGTACCCTCATCCCACCTCTCTATCAAAGCCAATAGCATGGATCAATGTAGTTTGATTCATGGAAGGATTGATACCCAGTATAGTCCCACATCTCTCAGTAACGACATCTCATCATCATCAAGCTCAGATAGTCTCTCTTTGACCATGACTAGAAACTCTCCAAAGGGATGCTCTCGAAGACGGACCAAGTCCTACAAGCACAAATAGACATCATATCAGTAATCTACATCATCAAATATGAAAATCTAACTTGACTAGGTCAAAGTTGACCTCAGTTAGGTCAAGGATGACCTTACTGGGTCAAATTTGACATTTCTAGGTCAGGGATGACCTTGTTGGGTCAAGGTCGACCTCATCCCAAATTAGGTGAAAACCTTCTAGTGAATGTAGACTTTGTTGGGTCAAAGTTGACATAGATGGGTCAGGGTCAACCTAAAGGGGAAAAAAGTTGACCTTGCCTATGAAAAACATGAATTTTGAAAGTACAAAAGCAAATGACAACAAACTCACCTCAAGAAGTGACCGTTTGGTAGCTAGGCTATGTCTCAGAAGCTCCATGTGCATCACTCGAAGTTCCTCTCTTCTCGACATCTTGATTCCTCTCTTCGAATCTGAAAATGGTAAGAATGAGTAAGTATCTCTTCCTTTTCCTTATTTATAGTTCAAATTAGGGTTTTATTAGGGTTTTCTCATGGTAAACTTGGATTTCCCTTATTATGCATTTAGATAGACATTCACTCTTTTCATCATAACTTGAGCTCAGTAACTCTATTTTTAGTGTCATTAGCAGTGTTGGAATCATGATTTAGATACCTAGCTCCTTAAACTAGTTTAGGAAGGTTGGGAATCCTTCTAATTAGTTTAGGAAAGGACTTTTCAACAAATTGTATATCTAGTGTATAAAGTTTTTCTTATCACCATGTTTCACCATTCGGAAGTAGAAAGCCAAAACAAGGGGGGCATAAGGGGATTTATGCACTTCTCAATTGTCATATAGTAAGATCTAGGTGATTTATGGATTTTCATTAACCTTGTGTGTTGCAAGTTCTAACAATTTTTTTCAAGATTTCTACATTGAGGACTTGGCTATATCTTTTTTATTTACTATGATATTTTCTTACTTTAGCTTGCATATTCATGTAGTGTCATATCTGAGCTAAAGTGGGGGATAAATGTATCATCTTAAAATGGAAGCACTTCCATCTTGATAGGTTTAGCACCCTCTTTTAGTACATTTATCATGATAGACTTGCATTTAGGATGCATTATGCACTTGATTTCTTCATTCTAGGTGAAATTAGGGTTAGGATCCTGAGGATTCTCCTTAATTTCCCTCTTACATGGCTCTATTTTCTAGGTAGAACTTAGAAATAGGTCCTCCTAGCCTTCATCATGATCATCATAGGATTTTGTGCCTCTCCCTAGCACTCTGCCCTATTCTGACATTATTTCTAGGTCTCCGGGCATCCCCAGGGTCTCCTGTTTCTAATTCTAGCACAACCTGGACCCCTGGGTCAAGGATGAGGTCATCCCTAACCTAGGTCAGGGTTGAGGTCATTGCTAACCTAGGTCAGAGACAAGGTCATCTTTAACTTCCTTTTGGATTTGGTTCCCCTTTTCAAATTTGATCATGTTGGGCTCCAAAATCAATGTCGAGCCTTCGGATCTAAGTGCGAAAAGGTTTTAATTCAAAATTCATTTAATTATTTTCCCTCCTTAGTTTGTTATTGTGATTGGATCATAATTCAAGGTGAAATTTGAATTATGGGTCCTCACATTACTGTAGGAGCCTAACCTTGAAACCTTTATATATAGACTCTCATCTGCATTCATTTTCACCAAGCAATTTCATGAGCAAGTATCCATCAAGTGGAGACAACACAATTGAACAAGAAATCAATGGTGGAGTGAAGATGCAAGATTGCAAGAGGATGATATAGAAGATCAAGCCGTTGTTGATATCAAGCATTTTTGTGAACACACCATTGTGAACACCTATTTGGAGTAAGAGAGATCCTTTCTTCCTTGATTCACCATTGCCAACATTCAAGCATTCAAAGATACAATCATGGGGTAGCAATTACAGATTATGAGTTTGGTAGGAGTACTTTAGCCTTGGGGGCTTGGTATGCTTTCTTATCTAATTCAAACCTATGCATTGTTTCCTCATACATATTCATGCTAGGGTTTTAATCTAGAGGATTAGATCTTGGCATTACACATTCAATACACACACACATTCTATTTCAATCGGCTATTCATGGAGGTGGAGTTCACCAAAATGGGGGTTTGACTAAGGCAAAACCCTATATTGCCAGCCCAAAACACCATTTTTAGATATCTACAGTTATTGTTTTGAGATTTGAAGTGCAGATCTAAATACCCTTTTCGGCGAACTTCTGAGATCCGTGAACAAAATCAAAGTCAACCTTCAAAATCTCAAGGTAGTCTTTGACCTTTTATCAGGGTCAAGGACTACGTGCTGCCAGAAAGACAAAAGTTTTCTGGGTTTTCTCTATTTCAATTTTCTGGTCATGGATCTGGCTGTAGAATCTTCCAAAACTATGCACAGGCTTCAAAAAATAGGTATTTGCATATCTGTTCCATTAGAGGTATGTATTCTATTTTATTTAATTTCAAGCATCTCCAGATTTAGATTACTTATGCAATTCCAATTCCAAACATTATAAATGAATAGTAGGTGAATGATAGGTGCATTATTAAAGCTCCATTTTACCATTATTCATCTAGATGTTGTCATTGTGGCAACATATGATCTATATGAAGACCACATATGATAGAGAGCAGTTATGACAGAGCATAGATGTGAGGCCTCACCCCGTGACATCAGTGTATAGCAGACTATTTTCCATCTTTAGACTCATGATGAAACTTTATTTTTATTATGTTGGACTATTGAGATAGAGACATTTTATTATGATACTATGTGATGATTTATGAGTGTGTGATGATGATATATGACTTTCACTTTAATGCTATTTAGTAGGATATGAGCATAGTAATTGATACATCTTTGATTTATATATGATATCTTGATGTTACATTTATGTTAGGAAACTTTATGGGAAATGATCATGGCTATTATGTTAGATGGATTATCATGTATTGTCTTAATCCTGACTTTATGTGCTTTAGAAATGCAATGTTGATATGATGGGAATTATTATGAAATACAGTTAGAAATTATGATGTTAAGAATGTGATTGTTAGATGTATTGCATTTACATATATATTTGACATTTCATGAGCTACTGATGCTTTGTTAAGTGTGCAGGTAAGACCATAGAAATTTTGAGGAAAATCAAAGATGGATATTTGTAAAATCCTTTTAAGCCAAGGTTATCTCCAAGGGGAGAAATTAACCTCGTTGTAAAGTGTAAATTTTGTAAAGTGATGCATGAATGTAATTGTGGTATTATGTTTATTTTACTTTATTATTTTAGACTACTTGGCAATGCCATATGTATTGTATGTGTTGTGAATTATTTGTGGTGTCAATTGACACATGTCTTGTGAGTTGGCATGCTCAAGTGTTTAATGTGTGTAAGTGGTCTCTATTTTTAGGGGCCATGAGTGAGATTCTTTTTCATTTTCGGATGCTTTCTTTGAGTGGTCTTTTGAGTGAGTTTTAATGACAATTTATGTTAGTGGAGGTTAAAAATAGGCTACCCCATAGTGGTGCCATATGTTGGGGGTCAAATTTTGACTATTGTGATGGTTTTTGACTATTTTTGCCCTTCCAAAAATTGCCCTTTTGAAAAGTGACGAAATTGGAAGAGCCACTCTTCATTTTGAATTTTGAATTTTGAATTTTCCCTCTTTTGTTTTGGAATGGTGAGGGTTTTTCTTCCTAAGGAGATGGAGAGAAAATTGTTGGCTAATGCCCACTCTCCAATTCTTGGAGACTAGAGAGTTGTGAAATTTTTTGGAGGTTGTTATGCTTGGAAGAGTTTGGTGTTGCCTTACAAAGGAGGATACTAGTTGGAAAGCTCAACTCAACCTTCTTGGCTTAAGCTTGGATCAAGGTTGGATCTTGAAATCCTTGTGTTTATTGCTATGTACAATTCTTTTACATTTTCTATGTTGTGTGATTGCTAGTTGATCTTGCAAAAATTTATGTCTTTTTATACTTGCTTGTAGTTGTACTTTCTTTAGTGCATTGTTTCTTGGGGTTGTGCAAGGCTAAACTCACCCTGGGGAGGGAAGAGAGCCTTGATGGGTGAAGGGCACAAGTTGGGACTACTTTTTTAGTGGAGAGTCCTTCCTTTGGGAGGAAGGGAATAAAGCATGGATGTATGGGCATCCATGTGCCATTTTGTTTATGTACTTTTTGGGGTTATAAGGGTGTGGTTATGGTGGAGAGTTTGAGAAGGGTGGATGGTTGTTTATATGGCCTTGTGAAGGCATATTGTGCAGATTTGGGTGCCTTGTTGAAGGCTGGTTCTCTTTTATACTTTGGCAATCTCCTAGTGGAGTAGCTTCCACCTTCACCCCTACTATGGGTCCAAGGTGACTCATGTTGTGCTAGCCTTGGGAAAGGGAATTTGTTGTTTATGTTTGTTACTAGTTTATGTGTGTTTATGTATTGTTGAATGTATGTAAACCCTATTCATCTTTGTTTTTCCCCTAGCTCGGGGGTGGCCATGAAATGGCCTAGGTTGGGAGGTGAGCCTCCATGGTCTATTTGTTGTTTTGCAGATTTCCTCAATGTCAAAGCTTGTTGGTTTTCAAGGAGTTAAAGGGAATTTTGTTTATTTATATCTTCTTCAAGTTAATTGAGTTTTTTGGCCTTGAGCCTTTTGTAATTATTTATTTCAAGGCTATGTTGAAAAGCCTAGCATAAGAATGCTTGTAAAATAAGATAGATTTATTTATTTATTTTCTCCTATTAATGAAGCAATATGTTTAAAAGAGGAAGTTGTATTGCGTTGGCTTCATGTAATATTAAAGAAGTGATGTTTTTATGCTATGAATTCATTCTCAGAAATGCTTATATATATATATATATATATATATATATATATATATATATATATATATATATATATATCTTTTGTTAAGATTTCTTTAAAAAAAAAAAGATTTAATTTCATATTATGAAAGATTACCTAGTGAAATAATTGTTGATTAATATTGAGTTTTTAAAAAGGTTAGCATAAGATATTCCAAAGTTAGTCACATGTATATTGTTTATAATTAAATAAAGAAAAGAAGTCAATTTAATATTGATAAAGGGGTTAAATATTTAAATGTTTTTTAAGTAAATAATTTACATAACATGCTTTTAATTCTATCTATTACTATCCACGTTTCTATATATATATATATATATATATATATATATATATATATATATATATATATATATATATATATATATATATATATATATATATATATATATATATATATATATATATATATATATATATATACTCTTCTCATAATTTTAAATTTATGAAACATATCTATACATATATAAATAATGCTATACATATGCATTTATACCTTTCTTTTTATTAATATTAGTACATTCGTATTTCATGTCCTTAACCAAACTTTACCAACAATCTTATTTTCAAAATGTTGAGTGAAAAGCTTTCATCAAAAATCTATTTAATGGAAAGTAGGGTTGAGGCGTATCATAACCCTAACCACTTAGCTTCCTAATTATCCTAATTATCTTTGATTTAATGATTATTTGGCGATAAATCCTATTTATCCTAAAGTTTGATTAATTGAATAATTCTAAATATTTAATTAATTAGATTTAATTTTGCCACTTAATTATTTAATTGAAGTTAATTCTATTTATTCCTAAATTATTATTATTTAAATTTGACAATAAATCCAAAATCTTATGAATAATTGATTAAATTCTTATTTAATTAATTAAAGAAAGTTGTCAATTTTTAATAATATTATTTTTGAATAAAAGTTTGAAAAATAGTTGATTAACCCATAAATCAATTGTTTTATTTTTCAAAATCAGTTAAGTTGGAAATAAATCACTTTATTTATTAAATTAATTTATAAATAAAAACATGCACATTCAAGAAAAGCAAACAACTATCAATTATCAATTAAAGCTAAACTCTATTTTGAGTTAAACTCTGCTTTTGCATGTTTTTGTGAGTTAATTATCCTTTATTTAAAAATAACTCAAAAATCAACCTAAGTTATTTGAGTGATTTATGGCTTTTATTCATGCACCTCCAAAGCCCTGGATTTCTATAAAATCAAGGCTCAGCTCTTCACAAATCATCTCATAATTTTGTGAGCTTACTTTGCCAAAATCATCTACGAATTGTACAACTATTTTGAAGAATTGAAATTTGGAGAATCAAAGCTTATTGCGAATCAAGGCTATTGTAAGATCAATTTGGTTTTTACATTCATTTAGATTCATTTTCATATCATTGTTGGATCAATTTCATATCAATTCATTCTAGATTAGATTCATATCAAGTTTTCATTCATATTTGCATCTAAAAACCAAAAAAGATAGATTAATTGCATTGATTCATATTAGTTTTGCATTTAAATCTTTCATTTAGGTGTCGTCAAGGTCACTGATCTCGATTACAATCTGAGAACATCATACTTGCACCTATTAGAAGGCAGTAAATCACCTGGTTAGTTTAGCTTTCAATTCGTTGTAGATTTCAATTTCAACTAACCTCTAATGTTTTACTGAAGTGTTGTGTTTATAAGATAGGTACAAAATTCACATACACATTTTTGGCATCCACCATGGGGCAACCCACCTTTACATGCTGGTTTTGATTTTTTTTGGAGCTAAAACCCTAAAGTTTCAAAGATTTAATTTTATCTCCCAAATGCCTTGGATTTTTGGTCTAATTTTTTTTTTTTAGATTGGAGACATATCAGGGAAGCTTTGATAAAACATTCAAAATTTTTGGAGATGTTTTGATTTTTTAATAATTTTTTTTATTTTTAATAAAAAGTTAATTTCTGGCAAAAATCATCATATTTTTTAGACATTTTTATATTTTTAGAAATCTCTTTGAATTATACAGGGGGTCCATTATTTGTGTTTTAAATTTGGATGCATTATAATACCTTAAATAGTCGATTTACAAAAACTGGTCTGTTTTGGTAAAATGGGTCTCTAGAGCACAAATGAAGAGATTTTTCTAAAATTTTTACATTTTTGGAAAGCTGTCTCTTTTTTAGTAGGGGTCTCTATTTTTCATTTCTATTTTTATGGCTGAAATAATATAAAAAAAATTAGATCTTGTTGACTAGGTCAAATGCAGCAAAAAATAAAATAAATTTTTTGTGATGGGTATGCACTTATTTTTCATATGATTCAATGCATGGCATGAGTTGTCATTTGGATTATTTCTTGGTTATTATTGCTCCTAAAAATTGGTTTTCAGATCTATACCTAGAGTTTGCATAAGTTTAATATACATTGCATATCTTGTTTGCTTGTTGGCTTGTTGGCTTGTTGGAGAGTTCGTAGCTTGCTTGCATGGAAAAGCTCAAAAAAAATTGCTAAAATAGGTAAAGTCTACTAAGCACTTTGTGAGGAACTCAGGTATTCTATTACATCTGATAACACTTCATTTTGGGACATAAAACAAACTCTCTTGTGTCAAGCTTGTGTGACTTTTCTTGCTTTCATATCACACATTTCATTTGGGCTCTAAAAATGAACATAGATTTGCTTTCAAGAATCTTTGTTACACATAGTAAATAGGCCCTATGAACACTATTCGTGGCTCTTGAGAGAGTGAGTTTCCAGAAAAACTCTTCTCAATGAAGGAACCCTTGTAGGTAGGGAGGATACTAAGGGAGTCTCACGTTCCACTAGATCCGTGTGTCTTCAATTTTTTATCAAGGCATTCTCTCTCCAGAGAGGTTGATAGATCATAAGGGGTTGACATCATAGATCTTTGTGAGACAATCTTGGTCTTAGCATGTCAGATTAATCTATCTTCTTTGTTTTGGTTAGAAGTGAAGAGGTTAGGGGATTATGCTCTACTTCCTTTTTGGATAGTACAAGAAACCCAGATCCTTGAATCTGATCTAGTCTCCATGTGGTATCTTTTGTGAGTCACCTTTAGAGATGGTTAACCGTAGTGGACATTCCCTTAATTGGGTCAACCACATTGATAGAACCTCAAGTGGTAATAGCCATTTTCACCATGATAGTGACAACCACTATATAAATGTCCCGTTGGAAGAAATCTCCACAGGTGTGGTCTCTTGTTGGGCTGTTAGATATCCCTAGCAGATCCTGATTGATTAAATTCTCGGACTGTGTCAAAACCCCAGTGTGCCTAGATTGGAGTTCACCCTCTTGGATCATAAAAGTTACAAAGTCAAACCATTACTAAAAACCCTAGTGAGGCCCAAATTTTCATTTTCTAGGAATATGTGCATTATTGCAAAACTTTTTGGAACATACACAATTAGCACTTCTAAGGATTAGCAAAAATAAGTCACTTGATTGTTCATGCACAAGGTTTCTTTTTCCCTTGTTCATTGTTTTTAGACATCCTTGAAATCACTTGCTTGCTATTTTTCATGCTTTCTTATCTATCTGGTTACTGAAAATGAACAAATCTATTACAATCCTCAAATCTGGACATTGAATTTTGCAAACAATCTGAAACTGAAAACCCAAAATTTGCAAAAATTAAAGTAAAACACCTTTCTAGAGTCAATAGTCATTTTGTAAAGTTTGAAATTCATACGAATTTTGGCTATTGTCATTTCAAAACCCCTAGATTATCGTATGGTATCAGGTACATTGTCGTACAAGTTTTATTGCCAGTCAATTTCAAAAGTCAAAATTCCTGTAATCAACTATTGTGCGAGTTTGACAACTGTCGTATGAGTTTTTCAATTGTCATTTCATGCTATACCCACCATCGTACGAGCCTATAGAAAGTTGTTTGGGAAATTTTGAAAAGTTGTCAGAACTGTCAGAGACCTAGCTTTTCCAACCTATTTCCAGAATCTATCAAGAAAATCACTCTGTCAAGAACATAGCAACAACTATTGAGAATCCAATCATTTTCCTAGAGTGGCCTTTTGAATCTGATTTAGCCTTCTATTTTATCGATTTGAGTCTTTTTCATCTTGTGTCAAAACCTTGTCATAACTATGAATCTTCAATAAATCATCAAAATGACTAAGTGTTGTGAACTTGTGTCTACTATCTTTTGGGAGTCTACCCATACATCTAGGGCATAGTATCCCTCATCTAAGTCAAATCTATACTTCAATCAATCAAACCTTGACAAGGTTGCGTCATCTAATCATCTTGATTCAATTCATTCTTTAGTTGTCTTCATCTTATTCTTTTGATTCACCCAAGGTTAATGGTGGAGACTAGAGCTTCCTCTCACAAGAAATTGGGAGAAGCACTTAACACTAGAAGTTTGTCTACTCACATAGGTCCAACTCTTGAGCAATTCTACAATTTTGGTCTTTACGAAGATGATGGTCTTGGAAACTTTAGATTAAAATTTGGTTACATTCCTCCTTCATCAAATCAAGGAGTCAATCAACAAACTCTACATCAATCTATTCCAGGGAGTCCTAAAATTCCTAACATGTCTCAAAGAATCAGTACACATGAGGAAGAAATTTTAATCATAGCTATGATGAAACAGATGCATGCCATGCAAGTCAAACTTAACAAACTTGAGAAAGAAAATGAACCTAAAGAGTTCTCCATGGAAGCTCTATGTCCTTTTCCATTTGATAAAGACTTGTACATGTCACCATGCCCCTGAATAGAATGTGAGCAATGTGATAATCCTTATGATACCTCTTCCATGGAGAGTGACACATCCATCTTTGGAGACTATGATGACTATGATGATGAACAATATAATGATACCTATGACACCTATGTTCCCAAGAGTCCTCCTCATCATGTGCTCATGCTTACTGGAAATGGGATGTCACATTGGATAGATCATGATGGTGATCCATATGATTCTAATTTTGAAAGAGACTTTGATGATTTCTGTGAATAATACCTAGATGATCCATCTCTTTCACTTGAGGAAGGGAAAGCTTACTGCACTGATTATAAATGTGCATACTATAAGGATCTCTCCTCTAAGAACTCTCATGCTGAAAATAAAGATTACACTATCAAGAAAGATCATGTTAATGTTGAACCTTTGTCTTGTGATGGTTCCCTTCCATCCCCTACTTCCTCCAATACCCATACATTTCCTAAAGCTTCCAAGCCTATCAAATCTTTCACAAGTCCTTCATCCACCAAAGGTCCTAATACTTTTCATGTGGTTTCTTATAGTTATTCTCAAGGGCTACCTCTTAAAGAAACTCAAGCTAACCTTCACTTGGCTGCAAATACTTTCAATGATGCTAAACCTAAAGAGCCTAAGTCTTCATATGCTATAATGCCTACTTTAGCTAGTCCTTCACTATCTCTTCCAAAGTCTTCCATACAATCCCAACATGCTTCCTTGTCCTTAGAAGTAGCTCCATGTCAAGAGGACTCTAAAAATGATAAATAAAAGAACATAAAGAAAGATCAAGATCAAGAACCCCCCATGTCATCCAATCCTTTTCATGATGTATCTTATCCATTCCATGGTTCTTTTGATCTTGCACACCCTTTCTCATGCATTCCATCATGTCTTAAGTCTTCTCCTAAGCAAGATCATGATACTACTAATTACACTATTGAGCTTATTGACAATCAAAATAACCTTACTACACTTGCACTTTCCAAAGATGATACTTCCATTGTTAAGCCTATTGAAAATCAAGAGAAAAATTATACGATTGTGCTATCCAAAGATCCTTGTCAAGATCAAAGTCTTCCATCCTCTTATTCTACCACTCCATGTTCATTTCCACTTTCTACTCTTCCCAAGTCTTTGCAAGCTTTGAACAATCCTATCAAAGAAGGTGCTCATATTCAAGATGTCCATGATTCTATTGAAAATTCTAATGCTCACTCTAAAGATGCTGATATCCTTGGTTGTCATATAGATGTTGATGAACTTATTGATTATCCTTTTGTATCTTTCACTTCCATCCTTGGACCTCTTCCACCACTAATAATGGCTTCACATCTGCCTTCCATCTTGGGTCCTTACATCCCTTCACTTTTCCCTCCTAACTCTCCTAATTTTTCATCCATCTTGGGTCCTTACATCCCTCCATCTCCCATCTTTCCTCAAGATCAACGTAGATGCACACTCTTGAATCCTTTTCATCCACCCACCCATCTAAACTAGTCATATCATCCTCCTTCTTCCACAAGTCCCAAGTTCTTTGGAAGTAACTTGAATGTTCAATACAAGAAAAAGAAACAATACAAGAATCCATAAAAAATAGAAGATCACCATGTCTCCTCTAATTGACATGGAGGCATAAAGTCAAAAGAGATATCTAAGAAAAAAACTACAAGACAAGTATGGGTTCCAAAATCCATCATTAAAGATATTCTCTCTAGATCATAAAAAAGAAATGAAAAACCTACAACTATATGGATTCCAAAGTCTCTCTTGAAAGATTCTGGTGTTGAGAAAAAAGTGAAGTTGACATTCAAGCTTCCAAAGGCTTCCACTTCATCTTCTTCCAAAAATATTCTTTCATTCTATGCGCCTAAACCACAACCTTTGCTATCCATTCACCATATTCCTTCACATATTTCTTCATTCACATTTCCTCCATCCTCTCGCCACCCTTCAAGGTGTGTGTTGATGTTGATCTTGCCTTCCTTTCCATCTACCCTTTCACAATCCTTCCATTCATTATCCTTCTACCTTATATCCTTTTTCCTCATTTGCCTATTCCTCCTATCTTCCAACCTCACTCACTTTACATAAAATCTTATCCTCCATTTTCTCTTCCATCTCCCTTTCCCTATCAGCATCTTTGAGAATATATCATCTTGAATCCTTGGCATATCATGGTTTATCCTTTCAAGGAGCATTATCTAAAAAGCTTGCCTTCTTCCAAAAAAAAAAAAAAAATTGAAAATGTGCCTTGGTGAAAACTTGGAAACAAGCGCCTTGGTAGCAAAAGTAAAGAGAAATAAATTCATCCTATGGTGAAAACCACTCCCTTGTGGCACCTTGGATGAGTACCATGATGAAAACCTAGCAATCAGGCATCATGCATAGTTCTTCTACATATTTCATCCATTCCATCTTGTCTCTTTGATCTTGACAATGTTGATCTATACATGAACATTTGGCTATTTTGTGAGTTGTCTTATGATGATCTTGCTTTCATTCCTTCCATGTTTAGCCTTCATATCCATCTTCCTCTATTCATTTTCACCTATCACATCCATTTACCCTTTGGTCTTGATCTAATAAAAAAAAAAAAGAGTAAAACAAAGTGCTATGAAGCCTCTTGACATGTCTACTCCTTTGGACTACATCCTTTCCTGCTCTTGCATTACGATTTTGTGTCTTATCCTATGCTGGCCTTTCATTGCTTGTCCAAATGCACTTTACATGGCATTTTTTTCCCTGGCTTGGGTAATCTCGAGGAGTTTTCCCTTGAGGATTTCTTCCCTTCATTCTCTTATCTTCCATCTCTTCCACCAACTTGCCAATCCCTCTTGTTCTCCAGCTTGCTAGACATTGGGATTGCACGATATGATCTTTCTTGGGAGTTTGCAATGGAAAAAGATGCTATCAAGTATACCAAGTATTAGCACAAGTATTAGAACCAATATAAAAACAAGTATTAGAACCAGTATCAGAACACCCACCGGGGCTACACCTTTCACTTTAGTTTATAGGTCTGAAGTAGTACTACCTATTGAGGTTGAAATCCCATCACTAAGAATCAGAATGCATGGTCTAGTAACTGATGATGACTATAGAGTGTCTAGGTTGCAAGAACTTGAACTACTAGATGAGTACAGACAAGTAGTGTATGATCATCTTAGAGTATATCAGAAGAGAATGTCTAGAGGTTACAACAAGAAAGTCAAACACAGAGAATTTTAAGTTGGTGATCTAGTCTTGAGAGAAAATCCTAAAAATTAATCACATCGAGAACGCAAGGGGAAGTTTGAACCCAACTAGCTGGGTCCCTTTGTAATCACTGCTACTTTTGGCTCTGACACCTATCAACTCTCAACAACTAAAGGAGAACAGCTCTGAGAACTAATGAACATTCTCCATCTGAAGAAATTCTACACTTAAGGCATTCAATCTATGGTAAAATGTCCTGAAAAAATTATAAAAATCTGAAAAAGTCCTAAAAAAATGAGCATCTTGGTGAAAACCTAGCAATAGGTGCCTTGATGATTCAGAAAAAAATAAAACAATATCAAAAGTACAAAAAAATTAGAAAAATGAAAAATACAAAAAAATGAGAAAAAGAAAAAGTGCCTTGGTGAAAACCTAGAAATAGGCGCCTTGGTAGAAAAAATAGAATCTCTGCCAAGATGGTGAAAACCTGGCAAACAGGTGCCACTTGTTTCAAAATGCTCCATCTATCAGTGCAATCTTGGTATTTCCCAGCTTTTAGTCTTGCTTTAGTTTGTACATATCTCCTGGTTTGTTTCTGCATTCTTGTTATTCAATAAGTCAGTTTGTACACTAATTAGCTGAAGCATCTGTATCCTATCAATGCTTAAAACTTGGGGGCAATCAATGTCATATCCTATGGCCTCTAATGTATCTTAGATTTATCATATCCAGCCAGAGTCCTTTGAAGCTTCATTTTAGTCAGTCAGTCAGTCTCATCTCCAGAAAGGATTTTGCATCTACAACAATGCAATTAAACATAAAAAACAAACTAAAAACAATCTGTGCTTTTTACATGCTTTTATCTCCTTGTATGCTTACTGATTCACATTGAGATTTCTTTCATATTGTGTCTCTTTGAGCTCTTCAATGATGTCCTTTATAGGATTTAGAGAGTGATGACTGGGGGCATAATCTTTTCTTTGTCTTCTGCTTGTATGTGAAAATCTAAGAACTTTGGAAATTTTGGATTGAAATGGTGTCTGACTGTAAGAGCCTCTATCTCGAATTGGATGGCCATGCGTACCTCAACCATTGATACCCAAAAAATTCAAGAAAGTTTGATCTAACTACTATCTTTTTGAGTGAGTTCTTTCTCCTACTGTGAAATGCGATCTTACCTAAGGATGTGAATGATAAAGAGTCACTATGGGTAATTCACATTGGATTTTGAATGATCTCTTGACTGTTTGATGTGTTTGACCCCAAGGCATATTTTGGTCATCATGACGTTGATGATTTGATGCTTATACAAATTGGTATATCAAAATGGACATGATATTCAGGTCATCCTGGCATTATGCCTTGGTGCTTATATCTAATTCAACATTCCAAAAACAAAATTGATATTCATATATCCATGGTTGCCTAATCAGTGGGTGTTGTATTGATTCCTGTGCATACAAATCAATATTCATATGTCTATAGTTTCATAGCTAGTGGGCATTGTATTGATTTATCTGGTTACCTAAAAATTCAATGATGAGAATGATCGACATATGATTAGTGACTAGGTCCTAGGTCTTAGGTTGCATTTCATTCTGCATGTTTCTTTGCATTTTTGCATGTTTGCATAATCTCACAATAACTCAATGAACTTCAATGCTTAAACAATTCTCCACTTGTCTCTTCAAATCTAACAAGAGCTAAATCTTACATGAAGGACCATCCAATGAAATAGCAAGTAGAATCCTTTTTTGGGATTAAAATCAAAATCTACGATCATTCATATTATTAACTACTTGCATAATCAACCTTCTATCATCATAGAAATCTATAATTCAACTTAACTGATTATCTTCTATCAAACTATCAAAATTTCAACTTGGTCACCCATGGTCAACTCATGGTTTAACCTAGTCAAACTTGGTCTTCAGGACCTCCCAACGATGCAGAATGCATTCTCGAACGTATATAACCACTTCTCAAATCAATTAACATGGTTCTAAACTATAAAGGCTAACTTTTCTTGTCAAATTTCAATTTTAATCCTGAAGGGGGCATGGTATTGCACATCATTCAAAGTCTATAATCTAAATCTTGAAATCTGTTATCTTTCATCAGTAATCATGACAACAACCACGTCTAGTTGCTGATTCATCAAAAGACCTCATCGATCGGGGCAAATCAATCATCGCTTGGGGCATATCAAATTCATCGAGATCCATATCAATCTGGTATTCTCCTAATCTTGTAATCTATATCAGCTTTTCACAACCATCGATTTGTTAGAGTTATTTCCTTAGTTCTTCAGTAACTGAAGGGTTTAGATGTGATACCTATGTGATTCTTCTTAGGACAATCAAGTCTAGAATCAATCACTCACTTATTCGCAATCATAAGGTTTGGAATCAGGCATTTTGATGCTTTTGTTTCATTGGTTCATCATTGTTATAGTTAACATTATCTTTGGTCATTCAGGACCTATTATCTTCATATCAATTTCAATCAGATTTCTGTCTCATATCAATTTCAATTTCAAACATTAGTTTCAATATCATACACAAACTGTCTTTGAACCACTGCGCTTTGCACAACAATTAAAAGAGGGGCAAAATGTAATACCCCAAAAATGGGCTATAGGTTTATTAACCTCTTACATCGTCAAATCGAACAAAATCAACATCGAAGTCCTAACCTAAGGCACATCGAAACATCATTGAATCCTAATTGATTATCATAAATTCTACATTAGGGAATATTCCTAGTAATATTCCTAATTATCCTAATTATCTTTGATTTAATGATTATTTGGTGATAAATTCTATTTATCCTAAAGTTTGATTAATTGAATAATTCTAAATATTTAATTAATTAGATTTAATTCTACCACTTAATTGTTTAATTGAAGTTAATTCTATTTATTCCTAAATTATTATTATTTAAATTTGACAATAAATCTAAAATCTTATGAATAATTGATTAAATTCTTATTTAATTAATTAAAGCAAGTTGCCAATTTTTAATAATATTGTTTTTGAATAAAAGTTTGAAAAATAGTTGATTAACCCATAAATCAATTGTTTTATTTTTCAAAATCAGTTAAGTTGGAAATAAATCACTTTATTTATTAAATTAATTTATAAATAAAAACATGCACATTCAAGAAAAGCAAACAACTATCAATTATCAATTAAAGCTAAACTCTATTTTGAGTTGAACTCTACTTTTGCATATTTTTGTGAGTTAATTATCCTTTATTTAAAAATAACTCAAAAGTCAACCTGAGTTATTTGAGTGATTTATGGCTTTTATTCATGCACCTCCAAAGCCCTGGATTTCTATAAAATCAAGGCTCAGCTCTTCACAAATCATCTCATAATTTTGTGAGCTTACTCTACCAAAATCATCTACGAATTGCACAACTATTTTGAAGAATTGGAATTTGGAGAATCAAAGCTTATTGCGAATCAAGGCTATTGTAAGATCAATTTGGTTTTTACATTCATTTAGATTCATTTTCATATCATTGTTGGATCAATTTCATATCAGTTCATTCTAGATTAGATTCATATCAAGTTTTCATTCATATTTGCATCTAAAAACCAAAAAAGATAGATTAATTGCATTGATTCATATTAGTTTTGCATTTAAATCCTTCATTTAGGTGTTGTCAAGGTCACTGATCTTGATTACAATCTGAGAACATCATACTCGCACCTATTAGAAGGTAGTAAATCACTTAGTTAGTTTAGCTTTCAATTCATTGCAGATTTTGATTTCAACTAACCTCTAATGTTTTACTGAAGTGTTGTGTTTACAAAATAGGTACAAAATTCACACACACAGGTTCCATGACCTCCAGCAGAGGAATATGACTATGGCACAATACAAGAGCAAGTTTCTTGAGATCCTTCCCTATGTGGATTATATGAAGGACAAGAAACTACAGGTCAACCATTTCATCAAAGGGTTGAACCATGCTATATCAGACAGAGTATGATTGGTACCCCCAGGAGATTTGTGTTATACTATTGAGAGAGCCATGGTGGTAGAAGAGATCCATAATCGGTCACAGAACCATAATTCCACACCACAGACTTCTAGTTTCCAGAAATCCTACTAGAAAGGGAATTAGAAACACTCATCAAGATCATATAGAGCACCTCAGCAGCAATAGTCTTAGCAGAGTTAGAAATAGAAGCCTTCACAAGGACAGTAGGGCTCAAAGCCCAAGTAGTGGAATTCACAGGGTCCTCAGTGAGATCAGAGATCTCAGTCATAGTATGCACCACTAGCTAAGACTCATCAGTCTTCCAGAGGTGGATTCAGTGGGTCTAGCATGACAAGTGGACATCAGCAGTCCAAATCTCAGGGGATCTAGATTTAGGCTAGAGGCCCATGTTACACTTGTGGTGCTATGGGGCACATTGCTAGGGATTGTACATCAGGGCATCCAGCAGGTAGTCAGAGAGCAGTAGCTTCAGAGCCTACGGTAGGAGACATGGGCATATCTCATCAAGTGTTTGTAGTAGTTGATAACCGCCAAGATGACCATCAGGCCATGATTATTGAGGCCGTAGGTATGATTAGAGGTATTAGTATTTCTATTTTGTTTGACTCAGGAGCTACCAATTCTTTTATAACTCCATATGTAGTGGAGCGTTGTAGGCTAGTGGAACCTAGGTAGGATGTGAGTTGGGAGGTTGAGTTCACCTCAGGTGCTAGGGTGTCAGTCAATTCCTTGGTGAGAGGATGTCAGTTTCAGATTGGTGACATGACCACCACAGCTAACCTATGTATCACACCACTTGGGTCTTATGAAGTTGTCCTTGGCATGGATTGGCTTTATGCACACAATGCCAAGATGGACTATAGATAGAAGAGAGTTGAGTGTGTAGATGATTCTGGTATGCCTTCGATTATCTTAGGAGTTCAGAGACCTATCTCTCTTCACATGGTTTCCACTATGCAGCTTAAGCGGTGCATGCAAAAGGGTTGTTAGTTATTTTCCATCACCATCAGTGATCAAGAGGAGGAGGTTAAGAAGGAGCCTTCCCTTGATGACCATCCTATTTTGTAGGAGTTTGCAAATGTATTCCCTTTAGAGCTACCTGGTATGCCACCACCTAGAGTGGTGGATTTTCATATTGATCTTGTGCCAGGAGAAGAGCCAGTATCTCGAGCACCATATAGGATGACCACCAATGAGCTTAATGAGCTCAAGATTCAGTTAGAAGAGATCTTGGAGAAAGGGCATATTCATCCTAGTGTATCACCTTGGGGTGCACCAGTTATCTTCATTAAGAAGAAGGATGGATCTCTTAGGTTGTGTATGGATTACCGATAGTTGAATAAAGTTACCATCAAGAATCGGTATCCATTGCCTAGGATCGATGACTTATTTGATTAGCTTCAGGGAGCCTGTGTATTTTTTAAGATTGACTTGAAGTCAGGATACCATCAGTTGAGGATTGTGGAGAGTGATATCCACAAGACTGCTTTCCACACTCACTATGGTCATTATGAGTTCACAATGGTTCCTTTTGGACTCACAAATGCTCTAGCCATGTTCATGAGTCTCATGAATGGAGTGTTCCGCACCTTCTTGGATAAGTTTGTAGTAGTATTCCTGGATGATATTTTGATCTACTCTCGGGATGAGCAGGAGCATGAACAACATTTGAGGTAGGTCTTGCAGTGTTTGAGGGACAATCAGTTGTTTGGTAGTTTGTCAAAGTGTGCCTTCTTTAGATCAAAGGTTCACTATCTTGGTCATGTAATATCAGGAGATGGGATTGCTATTGACCCATCTAAGATTAGAGCAATTATGGATTGGCCAGCACCTACTAGTGTGACTGAGGTCAAGAGTTTCATGGGGTTGGCAGGTTACTATAGATGATTTTTTGAGGGATTCTCTAGAGTGGCTCACCCTATCACTTCCCTCTAGAGAAAGGGGAAGAAGTTTGAGTCGACTGAGAAGTGTGAGAGAGCTTTTTAGGAGCTCAATAGGGCAATCACTAGTGCACCTATTCTTACAGTGCTGGATCCTTCATCAGAGTTTGCGGTTTGCACAAATACATCTTTGGACGGTATAGGAGTAGTTCTTATGTAGGGTGGTCAAGCTATTACATATGAGTCTAGAAAACTCAAGACTCACGAGCTCAACTATCCTACCCATGACCTTGAGCTCATAGTAGTAGTGCACGCATTGGTGAGATGGAGACATTTTATCTTAGGACATAGATTCGAGCTCCACTCAAATCATCAGAGCTTGCAGTATATCTTCACTCAACTGAATCTCAACACTAGGTAGAGGAGATGGATGGAGTTTCTTTGTGAGTATGATTTTTATGTTCACTACATCAAGGGTAAGGAGAATGTAGTTGTAGATGCCTTGAGTAGGAGATGTCATGAGCTTTCTTCTATGTCTCCCAGCATAGATTTGAGAGGATGCATTTTGTAGCACTTTCCTGAGGATGGATTTCATTCCAAGGTTTGTCAGATGGTTCAGTCACAAAGACCCCTTGAAGGGAAATTCTTAGATTATTCCCTAGAGTTATATGGCCTTCTCCATCGTAGAGGAAACATTTATGTACATTCTTCTGGTGGGTTGCGTGACTTCATTGTACTTGAGGCTCATAGAGCTCCTTATATAGCACACCCTAGAGTTAAGAAGTTACATGCAGATTTGAGGTAGCTATACCATTGGCCGGGTATGAGATTGCACATTGTAGAGTTAGTGGCTAGGTGTTTGGAGTGCCAGAGAGTTAAGGTAGAGCACCTCCATCTAGGTGGGCTTCTTCTGCTGCATGAGGTACCCAAGTGGAAGTGGGATATTATATCCATGGACTTTGTTATCGGTCTTCCTATGTCTTCTCGTTGCCATGATGCTATTATGGTGACAGTGGATAGGTTGACTAAGGTAGCTCACTTTTCACCCATTCGTACTACTTTCATAGCACTTGCAGTGGCACAGGTACTCTTGTGGGATATCATCAGACTTCATGGTGTTCCCCATAAGATTATATATGATAGAGATTCTCTTTTCACATCATCCTTTTAGAGGGAGTTACAGTCAGCATTGGGCACCAAGCTCAATTTCAGTACAGCTTATCACCCTAAGACAAATGGTTAGACCAAGAGGGTTAATTAGGTATTGGAGGATATGCTTCATATGTATGTGATGGATCACCAGTCCCGATGGTAGGAGTACTTGCACTTGGTGGAGTTTGCATATAATAATGGACATCATTCATCCTTGGGTATGCCACCTTATCAGGCTTTGTATGGTAGGCCTTGCAAGACTCCTTTGAGTTGGGATAGGATCAAGGATAGAGTGGCAGTGGGACCAAAGTTAGTCAAGGAGATGGAGCAGTAGGTAGACTTGATCAAACAATGCCTTAGAGAGGCTTGGGATAGGCAGAAGAAGTATGCAGATGCGAAGAGGACTGATCATTTTTACATGGTTGGAGACAGAGTCTTCTTGAGAGTGCACCTGCATAAGAGCCCAATCTATTTTGGAAAGGGTTCTAAGCTCACACCTCATTTTGTTGGTCCCTTTGAGATCTTAGAGAGGATAGGCCCAGTTGCATATCGACTAGCTCTGCCACCTAGCCTATCGTGTATCCATGATGTATTTCATGTTTTTGCTTTGAGGAACTATATCTATGATGAGACTCATATTATTGATTGGGATGCTTTACAGGTGGAGTCAGATGGATAGCTAGTGCTAGAGCCCATACGTATTTTGGCTCACAGGACACTGGCCCTTTGAGGTTGAGAGATGGACCACGTTAGGGTCCAGTGGGATTGCTATGATGAGGTTACAGCTTCATGGGAGGATGCAACACAAATGAGAGCATAGTATGCCCACCATTTTGATGAACTCCAAGAGGAGGTTCATGCCTAGGGGGGGAGGATGTGAGGCCTCACCCCATGACATCAGTTCATAGCAGATTATTTTCCATCTTTAGACTCATGCTGACACTTTATTTTTATTATGTTGGACTATTGAGATAGAGACATTTTATTATGATACTATGTGATGATTTATGAGTGTGTGATGATGATATATGACTTTCACTTTAATGCTGTTTAGTAGGTTATGAGCATAGTAATTGATACATCTTTGATTTATATATGATATCTTGATGTTACATTTATGTTAGGAAAATTTATGGGAAATGATCATGACTATTATGTTAGATGGATTATCATGTATTGTCTTAATCTTGACTTTATGTGCTTTAGAAATGTAATGTTGATATGATGGGAATTATTATGAAATATAGTTAGAAATTATGATGTTAAGACTGTGATTGTTAGATGTATTGCATTTACATATATATATTTGACATTTCATGAGCTACTAATGCTTTGTTAAGTGTGCAGGTAAGACCATGGAAATTTTAGGGAAAATCAAAGATGGATATTTGTAAAATCCTGTTAAGCTAAGGTTATCTCCAAGGGGAGAAATTAACCTCATTGTAAACTGTAAATTTTGTCAAGTGATGCATGAATGTAATTGTGGTATTATGTTTATTTTACTTTATTATTTTAGACTACTTGGCAATGCCATGTGTATTGTATGTGTTGTGAATTATTTGTGGTGTTAATTGACACATGTCGTGTGAGTTGGCATGCTCAAGTGTTTAATGTGTGTAAGTGGTCTCTATTTTTAGGGGCCATGAGTGAGATTCTTTTTCATTTTCGGATGCTTTCTTTGAGTGGTCTTTTGAGTGGGTTTAATGACCATTTATGTTAGTGGAGGTTAAAAATAGGCTACCCTACAGTGGTGCCATATGTTGGGGCCAAATTTTGACTATTGTGATGGTTTTTGACTATTTTTGTGCTTCCAAAAGATGCCCTTTTGAAAAGTGACGAAATTGGAAGAGCCACTCTTCATTTTGAATTTTGAATTTTGAATTTTCCCTCTTTTGTTTTGGAATGGTGAAGGTTTGTCTTCTTAAGGAGATGGAGGGAAAATTGTTGGCTAATGCTCACTCTCCAATTCTTGGAGACTAGAGAGTTGTGAAAATTTTTGGAGGTTGTTGTGCTTGGAAGAGTTTGGTGTTGCCTTGCAAAGGAGGATACTAGTTGGAAAGCTCAACTCAACATTCTTGCCTTAAGCTTGGATCAAGGTTGGATCTTGAAATACTTGTGTTTATTGCTATGTACAATTCTTTTACATTTCTATGTTGTGTGATTGCTAGTTGATCTTGCAAAAATTTATGTCTTTTTATCCTTGCTTGTAGTTGTACTTTCTTTAGTGCATTGTTTTCTTGGGGTTGTGTAAGGCTAAACTCACCCTGGGGAGGGAAGAGAGCCTTGATGGGTGAAGGGCACAAGTTGGGACTACTTTTCTAGTGGAGAGTCCTTGCTCTGGGAGGAAGGGAATAAAGCATGGATGTATGGGCATCCATGTGCCATTTTGTTTATGTACTTTTTGGGGTTATAAGGGTGTGGTTATGGTGGAGAGTTTGAGAAGGGTGGATGGTTGTTTATATGGCCTTGCAAAGGCATATTGTGCAGATTTAGGTGCCTTGTTGAAGGCTGGTTCTGTTTATACTTGGCAATCTCTTAGTGGAGTAGCTTCCACCTTCACCCATACTATGGGTCCAAGGTGACTCATGTTGTGCTAGCCTTGGGAAAGGGAATTTGTTGTTTATGTTTGTTACTAGTTTATGTGTGTTTATGTATTGTTGAATGTATGTAAACCCTATTCATCTTTGTTTTTCCCCTAGCTCGGGGGTGGCCATGAAATGGCCTAGGTTGGGAGGTGATCCTCCATGGTCTATTTGTTGTTTTGCAGATTTCCTCAATGTCAAAGCTTGCTGGTTTTCAAGGAGTTAAAGAGAATTTTGTTTATTTATATCTTCTTCAAGTTAATTGAGTTTGTTGGCATTGAGCCTTTTTTAATTACTTATTTCAAGGCTATGTTGAAAAGCTTAGCATAAGAATGCTTGTAAAATAAGATAGATTTATTTATTTATTTTCTCCTATTAATGAAGCAATATGTTTAAGAGGAACTTGTATTGCATTGGCTTCATGTAATATTAAAGAAGTGATGTTTTTATGCTATGAATTCATTCTCAAAAATGCTTATAGATATATATATGTGTGTGTGTGTGTGTGTGTGTGTGTGTGTGTGTGTGTGTGTGTGTGTGTGTGTGTGTATGTGTGTGTGTGTGTGTGTGTATATATATGTGTGTGTGTGTGTGTGTGTATATACATATATATATAGTATATATATATATATATATATATATATATATATATATATACATATATATATATATACATGTATATATATACATATATATATATACATGTATATATATACATATATATATATACATGTATATATATACATATATATATATATATATATATATATCTATATATATATACA